>CAOLHI010007216.1:0-27913 GCA_948474755.1 Ctenosaura bakeri
GAGCAACTTAGTGAGATCTTTTCTACCAGTGTTTACGGGCACACGCAGGAAAAGAACCAGCCAGAGATTCAGAAATGAGCTAAAAATGTGTGTTCTTGAGGGGAATTTCACTATCACAAGATGCACACAAGCACACATTCACACAAGAGCTAGCTGAAAGAGAAGAGGAGGAAAAATATAGAGAGGCTGAGGGGTTTGGGAGGATTTATAATTACCAGTCCAAAGGGGTAGTGCAGAGCAGAAATGTGTTTTGGCTTAGGTAGGACCTCAGGACAGTTCTCGTCCAGGAGCCAGAGGGACAGAGTGATGGGTAGATCTTCGAGAGACTGCCCTGGGCATCCTAGAATCGGGTATTTGCACCCTGGAAGTAACCTGTGGCAGTGGAGGTTCCAGATGCAAGACCAAGGGAACCTGTTGTGGTCAATGGGTCTTCCACCTGTTGATGGGCGTAGAGCTTGATTGACAAAGACATGATGGGTGTTGTTGTAATTGCTATTGTGGATGCTGTGATGAAAGAGGAAGGAGTCCAGGTGTACAAGGGGCAGGTATCTGTCCATCAGTGTCCTGGTGGGCTTCTCACGATTGCATTCCCTGGGAAATTCCAGCTTCTGCTTAAGCCTGTTATCCACAGGAATGGTATGTATTTGCCTGACAAATGACTCAGCCTTACCTGGAGGAAGTTTCGAGTTGACCTGTCCTTCTCACGTTTACAGTCAAATTCCTTCCCTCGCTCGGTTTGACTTCTCCGTCACCTTTCAGGTCTGATATTGATATCAGAGCCAATTAATGCATTTGCCAATCCAGTATGGTGCCAATTAGGTATAGTGCCCATCCAAACCATACTGATATTGGGGTCCCCTTACAGCTGACCCTGCTTAACTTCCAAGATCAGGTGGGATTGGGTGGCTTGGGGGTACCTAGGCCCATGTAGAGTTGCCCTAAGGTGGCTGTAACTTGGAAATGGCTTGAAGGCACACAGTGACAACCGCACCAACTACGGCCACCAAATCCTCGTGGTTCAGGCCCAACCGGGCTTCCCTCTTTCTCTTCTCAGTCTTCACAGAGCAGCAGTTCCGGCCCACAGAACCTGACGCGGCTCCAGAGCGACTCCAGCGGAAGCACCCAGGTAGGACGCCAAGGCCACCGCCCTCCTTGGGGGGCATCGCCCAAAGCGTGTGAGCTGAAAGCCCAGATTGGGGGGAGGAGGGGGCTGGCACCCCGTTTTGACTCTGTTCTGGACATTTGCTAGACCAGATCCTCACTTCTGAGAAGGTACGTTTGCTTTTGAACACAAAATAAGATGCATTGGTTAGGAAGAGGCACAGCCGGTGTTTCATAGCACCCAGCTGAGAGGGAGCCAAACTCCCCTTGAGACCCCAAAGGTCATCGGGCCCATCCTGCAAACCCTCAGTTCTCTGGAGGCTGGAGAGAGACGGGAATAGTGCTGGGTGCAAATCCACACCCCCGCCATTTCACAGATCCTTGTGTCTTTCTCCAGCCCCACATCTCACACAACACAGTGAACACTTGAGACACAAGGCCAGAAGGTGACCGAGGCTCTGAGAGGCTGAGGCTATAAGGGACCTGATAGCTGTGTTCGAAAATTAAAATACAGTACTGTAAGGAGAAAGAATCGTAGAGCTCAAAGAGACCACAAGGGCCACCCAGTCCAACCCCCTTCTGGCCACGCAGGAATGCATGTCAAAACATTCCCTTGGACAGATGGCCATCCAGCCTCTCTTTAAAAACCTCCAAAGGAGGAGGAGACTCCACCACACTCCTAGGCAGCAGATTCCACTGTCAAACTGCTCTTACTGCCAGGAAGTTCTTTCTGATGTTTAGGTGGAATCTCTTTTCCTTTAGTTTGAATCCACTGCACCGTGCCCTCGTCTCTGGAACAGCAGAAAACAGGCTTGCTCCATCCTCCATATGACTTCCCTTCAAATATTTAAACATGGCTATCATGTCCTCTCAACCTTCTTTTCATCAGGCTAAACATACCTGGTTCCTTCAGCTGCTCCTCAGAGGGCTTTTTGGTTTCCAGACCCTCGACCATTTTGGTCGCCTTTCTCTGGGCACTTTCCAGCTTGTCAATATCCTTCTTGAATTGGGGTTCCCAGAACTGGACACAGGATTCCTCCAGGTGAAGTCTAACCAGAGCAGAATAGAGTGGTATCGTCACTTCCCTCGACCTAGACACCATATTCCTGTTGATGCAGCTCAGAATCATAATGGTGTTTTTAGCTGCAGCATCACACTGCTGACTCGTGTTCAGCTTGTGAGCGATGAAGATTCCTAGAGCCCTTTCACACGGACTGTTTTCAAGCCAGGTGTCACCCATCTTATATCTGTGCATTGTGTTCTTTCTTCCCAAGCGTGGCACCCTACCGTTGTCCCCGCTAAAATCCATTTTGTTAGCTTTGGCCCAGTTCTCCAGGGGGCCTGCCAGCTACCTGCTTCCACCTTTGAGATGCTGGTGTGGCCCTCCTGCTATTCGTTTGCAGGTTCTCCAGAGAGCTCTTGTATAGTACTGTATTTTAGGTATACGCAAATACAGGCATTCCGAAATCCGACATATGAAACACTTCTGGTATCAGGCATTTTGCGTAAGGGATTCTCACCCTCTTATATACAACTCCAAAAGATTTGTTGTTGTTGTTGTTTTGTCTCCTTCTCCAATCTTTGGCCATTTCCACACTAGCCTGTTATAGCGCGATGATTCCACTTTCAACCTCCTATGGAATCCTGGGGTTTGCAGTTCTGGGAGGGGCCAGCTGGCCCCTCCCAAAACTGCAACCCCAGGTCCAGAGGATGTTGAAAGTGAAATCATAGCACTATAACAGCATAGTGCAGAAATGGTCTAAGGCCAGAGAGCCTTGTCTATCTAAAGCCATGAAAGAAAAATTGCACCTCCTCACTCTTGACTGCCCCACGGCCAAGCTGATCCTTGCACAACGGATTAATTAATTCTCCGTCTATTGCACGCACTACTTGCTCCCTCATCAGCTTGGGTTTGAGCCAACCGGGGGTGCCAATTATCTTGGAAATTATCAATCCAACCAATTATCAATCAACCAAGGGTGCCAATTATCTTGGAAATTTAACGATCCCCAAATACCGGATGGCATTTAGTAAAGCCAAATTCAGTGTTATTCCATCTGCTGTATTAGAGGGACATTTTCAGCAAATTGAGTACAAGGATTGCGCATGCCCCTGTGGGGAGGGACTAGCAAAATCTTTATCTCACGTACTTTTCTGTTGTACTTTTTATAAGGATGATAGATTAAGGTGAGCAGTACCTCTCCTGAGCAGGTTACCAGGAAGACCTCGGAATGGTACCTATTAGAGGATACTGAAAAAAGAGTAACAGAGGAGGTCTCAAAGTTTTCTTCTGTGCTCTCAAAACTCGAAGGGCCGTGGTACACAAATTTTAGAACTCAGCAGTTCCCCTTGGTGGTAAACACCTGAGCTGCTTTGCGGAGGACATAGCTTTAGAACTGTCGGGTCGCCAAAAGCTATAGACCAGAAATAAGGCCGTATGATTTTAAAAGAACTTTTTTATATATGATATGTTTAAATCTGAGTGTTTTCTATCAAATTTTAAACTTATCAAGCTGTTTTTAAAAGGCACTCGTATGTAGTTAATTATACCTTGTGCTTTAACAAGACTGTTTATATTTTTATATTATATTTTTAGTTGTGTGTAGAATGTATATAACTATGCGCCTGTGTGTAGAATGGATATTGCCTCATGGTCTGTTGACTGCAATAAAAGCTTGATGATGATGAGAAGGTTAAGAGGGGACATGATAGCCATGTTTAAATATTTGTTGTTGTTTTTTTATTATTATTAAAAATAAATTTTATTATTGTCTCTACTTCATACATATCCATATACTCAACATACATAGTATATACAGGTTAATATAAAAAAAGGAAATTAACAAAAAAAAATACATTATAATACAAAAAACAAACAGAACAAAAAAAACAACAACAACAAACAAAAAAGAAAAAAAATCAGTCAAAGAATAAATATCCATACATAACCGCACATATATTCCGATGTACAAACCTTACTCCCCATCTTGATAGATTATACACATTCAACATAATCACATTCGTAATTTACTAACACATATATTCATCCTTTCTTCCACTCAACGTGACAAACCTTCTTTTTCCGTCTTCCAGTCATACACCATAACATGACTTCATTCATGGTAACCTTGGGTGTGCTTACGACCTCCTAATACCCTCCTTCTTCTTTTCCTATCACTGTAACTTTGCTGGTATATCCATTCTACTCTGCTACTCTCTAATTATCTCTAACCTATAAAATCTCTATTCTAAACTTCAGTCTAAAGTTCCCTTACCTACTTCTTCCACTTCCATGTCAATTATATATTCTAATCAAACATGCCTATTAGAGCCGATTCTCCCCACTCTTCTTCCCATAATACCTTCAATATTTTCCAATTTTGAAGAAAAATTTCTTTGGGTTTATTCCGTAGATTTAAGGTCAATTTATCCATTTCAGCAAGCTCATAAACTTTGAGCTTCCATTCTTCTATTGAAGGGATATCCTTCTTTTTCCAATTCTTTGCATAGACAATCCTTGCTGCATAGATCAAATAACAAAGAATTCTCAAGATTCCTTTTTCCACTTTAATTTCTAGCCCTTCTAAAATATTTAACAAATAAATTTCGGGGGATAGTTTAAATTTAATCTTAAACAATTTCTCTATATGGTTATGAATTTGCATCCAATATACCTTAGCCTTTTTACAACTCCACCACATGTGGAAAAAGGAGCCTACCTCCTGACACTTCCAACATGTGGCTGCCCCCTTACTGTTAAGGATTTTGGATATTTGTACAGGAGTCAAATACCATCTGTAGAATAATTTAAAGAAATTTTCTTTTAAGTTGTAGCTACAAGTAAATTCTTGATTCATTTTCCACGCTTTTTGCCAATATTCTAGAGGTATTGAATGACCTATTTCTTGAGCCCACTTTATCATGTTGGATTTAACTA
Source organism: Ctenosaura bakeri (assembly GCA_948474755.1). NCBI lineage: Eukaryota > Metazoa > Chordata > Lepidosauria > Squamata > Iguanidae > Ctenosaura > Ctenosaura bakeri. The sequence goes on from CAOLHI010007216.1 coordinate 5,039, forward strand.
TTTCTGTTTCTAGGTCTAAATTCAATAGCATTTTGTAAATATTACTGAAAGGTCGTTTAATCTCAGATTTTATTATCCTATCGAATTCAGTATCCTCCCATTCTATTCCTTTCTCTTTTGTATCCTTTTTATATTTTTCCATTAACTGTCTATGTAAAAACCAACATGTCCATATCCCTCCCCCATCAATTCCTCTCTAGATTTAAGTCTAATATTTTTCCCTTCTTTCTTGAGAATATCTCTATACATTATCCACTCTTTGATCTTAACTTTTTCTAGTTTATAGAAGGCTTCATGGGGGGATGTCCAATACGGTATTTTTAAGTACATTTTTTCCCTGAGTTTAAGCCAGACTCCTAAAATCGCCTTTCTTACGAGATGATCTGTAAATGTTTTGTCAATTTTATATTTGTCGTAGCAAATATAGGCATGCCATCCAAAATAGAGGTTGAATCCCTCCAATTTAAGTAATTTATCATTCTTCAGAAGAATCCAATCTTTCATCCACACTAAGGCCGAGGCTTCAAAGTACAATTTTAAATCAGGCATACTCAATCCACCATTCTCTTTCCTTTCTTTCAGGTATTTTCGTTTAATCCTCGGTTTCCTCCCATTCCATATAAAACTACTCAGTTCTTGCTCCCAACTATGAAAGGGTTTCTCACTAGTAATTATAGGTAAATTCTGGAAATAAAACATTAATCTTGGTAAAATGCTCATTTTCACGGTGGATAGTCTTCCCAGCAATGATAAATGTAAATTTTTCCATTTCCGTATATCCTCCCGTATTTTCTTCCAAATATTATTATAATTGTTTTCAAACAAGTCCGAATTATTTTTTGTTATCATTATTCCTAAATATCTAATCTTTTTTGCTATCTTGAAGCCAGAGTAATTCATTAGTTCTACTTCTTTCGGTTGTGCGATATTCTTTGCAATCATCAGAGATTTGTCTTTATTAATTTTTAATCCCGCCATCATACCGTATTCTTTCAAAGTACCTAATAAGGGTTTAATACCGTTAAATGGATCTTCTATAATTAAGGCCATATCGTCTGCAAAGGCCTGCAATTTGAATTCATGTCCTTTTATTTTTGTTCCCTGTATTTCATTATTGTTCCTAATTTTTATATTCAGAATTTCAAGACACATAATAAAAAGTAAAGGGGAAAGAGGGCATCCCTGTCTCGTTCCTTTAGTAATCTTAAACTCTCTAATTTCCCCCGTTAACTATTGGACAGGCCTTTTGGTCCTCATAAATTGATTGTATCCATCCTTGAAATCTTACTCCAAATTCCATCTCCTTCATCACTTTAAACATAAATTTCCAATTTACATTATCAAAGGCCTTCGGCATCTAAAAATATTAACGCCAATTCTTTCTGCCTATTCTTTTGATAATATTCAATGATATCTATAATTATCTCTTATATTATTTTTTAGATGCCTGCCTGGTAAAAAAACCATTTTGGTCTTCATGAATCAAACTCACCAATATTTTCTTTAATCTATTAGCCATAATTGAAGTAAATATTTTATAGTCTATATTTAACAACGAAATTGGCCTATAACTTTTTTTGTCATGTTTATCTTTCCCCTCTTTCAAAATTAATATTATATTCGATTCTTTCCAAGAATTTGGTATTTCACAATCTTTAATAGAATTCATTACTCGAACAAGGATAGGATTAAAGATTCCTGAAAAACTTTATAATATCTCCCAGTAAATCCATCCGGGCCTGGCGCTTTCCCTTCCTTTAGATTTCTAATTGCATCTCTAATTTCTTGTGAGTTTATCGGTTTATCCAGGTCTTTTCTTTGAGTCTCTGACAATTTATTAATATCTGTCTGTTGTAAATATTTATTTATTCTAGAACCTAGATTATGGGGTTGCTCTCTTTCCTTGAATAAATCTTCAAAATAGCTTGTCAGTATATTTTTAATCTTCTCTTGACGATAGTGTATATCCTTCCCTTCCCTTAACTCCAAGATGTTCTTGTTTTCTCTTTCTTTCTTCAGTCTGTATACTAGCCATCTACCTGGTTTGTTTCCGAATTCAAACTGTTTTTGCTTTAAATATTTTAATTTCCTTTCTAATTCTTCTGTCATTAGCAATGATAATTGTTTTTTCCATAATTTAATCTCCTTATTAATTTCCATATCTCTGGGGCTCTTTTTCAATTGGATCTCTTTTTCCTGGAGTTTATTCAGAATATAAACTTCCTTCTCTTTCTGCACTTATTTATCCAAGACTGCTGATTTATAAAGAACCCTCTCATTACCGCCTTACTCGCATCCCATACCAATTGCACCGACTGGCCTTTCCCTATGTTATTTTCCCAAAATATCTTCAATTCTTCCCTTGCTTTGGTAATTACTGATTCTTCCCTTAATAGGTTATCGTTTAATCTCCAACTCCCATATTTTCTGCCAATTTTTAAAGTCATACTAATTGGGCAATGGTCCGAGATCGTTCTGGGGAGGGCTTCCATTTTGACCATATTTTTGATCAATTCAGCAGACATAAAGAATCTATCTATCCTTGACCATGATCTATGACGCTCTGAGTAGAAAGTAAACTCCTCCCCATTTTGATTTGTTTTGCTTCCTGTATCTACAAGAGACATATGATCTAACATGTCAAAGAAACTTTTTGGTAATTTCCCTTGATTCTTTTCGTTTTTCTTCCTGAATTCACCCGATCTGTCCTTTTGTGGATCTATTACCCCGTTCCAGTCTCCCATTAATATTACCTTACGGTCCTCCAAATCTAATAATTTCTCAGCCAAATTTTGATAAAATTTACTTTTATTCTCCAATGGGCCATAAACCGCCACTACTATTAATTTCATATCTGGCAGTCTTACTTCAACTATCACACAACGTCCAGATTCATCACTGTATAGTTGCTCTGCTTCAAATTTCTTATTTCTTCTTCGTGGTCTCTGTGCCTTCATACACTAGGAGCTTTAGCGCCTGCGCGGTAGCGTTCGGAAACTTCTAGAGCTTGTTCGCTTGGCGGGAACCCCTCCCCCACGCCGGTACTGCGCATGCTCCTCCCGCCGAGCAACGGTCTCTCCTCAGTTCTTTCTCGTCCGCCGTCGCGTACGGAAGGTTCTTTGGTTTGTTCCTCTCACTTTTGTGCTTGGCTTGCTTTTTTCAAGGTTTTACGGACTTTTGGACTGTCTCTGACCTCTCTTTCGGACTCCCCCTTCGGCTTTTGGTCTTTTCGGATTTCGCAGTTTGGCGTTCTTCGTCTTATGTCCGCGCTCTTCAAGAAGTGCGTGTCCTGCGGGCGCAAAGTTGCCCTCAACGACGGCCACAAGGAGTGTCTTTTCTGTTTGGGTGAGTCCCACAACATTCGGACTTGCCCGATTTGCCGGGATTTACTCCCCAAACTCTCCGCAACCGGTCCGCGAGACTTAAGTCTTATTGTTGGGAACAGTCTCTGCGGGCGATAGACGAGACCTCCACTTCCAAGATGGCCGACAAGAAGACGACCACGCCATCGACGGTATCGGCGGCTGCCGTTCCGTCCACCTCGTCGGTATCGGGCTCGGTACCGGCGAAAACGCCGATCTCGGCGTTACCGAGGATCCCGAAGCTGTCGGCGGCTGCCAAGTCAGCGAAAGGATCCTCGACGGCGAGGAAGGCTGAGGCTCCCCTGACGGGGACGCCTGCTAAAAAGCGCCCTGCTCCGGACGGAGGCAAGGGCAAGGAGAAGGAGAAGAAGAAGAAGAAGAAGGAGAAGAAGCGCTCCCCGGCTGGGGACGTTCAACCTCCTACTCCTCCTCCTACTCAGCAGCCTTCCAAAGGGCGAGGCGAGTCCGTCGATCGCTCGGATGATGAGATCGAGGACGTTCCCCAACAGCGCCCGGACTCGCCTGTGGCAGACCCTCCAACCCTGGTGGAGGAGCGCCACCGCCCTCCTAGCTGTCGCAGGTCGGCCGACCTGCAGCAGAGAGAGCCCTCTGCTTCTCCGGAGCGGCGTTAACCTCCTTCCGGTCCCGGTCCCGCTCTTCCGAGCGTCCGGTGGCCTCGCCGCCTCCTAGGGAGACAAGAGAGGAACAACCTCGCTCGTCTGCCTCCAGATACACCTCGGCGTCCTACGTGGCCAGGTACGCGAGGGAATCTGAATGGAGAGAGCGCCCGGCCTCTTATCGGTCACATTCGCCATCGTACCGGGATCGGTACCATCGTGACCCGAGTCGCTGGGAGACCTTCCGGAGGTCCCGGTCACCTCGTCGACAGCGCGAATCGCGCTCGCCTAGAGGGGACGAGGCTCGGTACCATCGCCACCGAAGCCGATCTCCGTCGGACCGCCGCTCCTTCAGCCGCTCTCCCTCTCCTCGATATCATAGGGTGAGGGAGCCTTCACCTTGATATCGGGCAATTCGCCACCTCCTAGGGTCACTGCAACGGCGACGCGCCCTACGGAGTCGGTGGTGACTGAGCGGGCTAAGACAACGTCAGCCTGCCAGACTGCCCCTGTCACCACTAAGAAGGTGAAGTCCGTGGTCAGCCAGCCCAAGCGTGACGCTGCCACTACCACCGTCCCGGCTGCGGAGAAGCCTAGGAAGGCAACACCTGTGGCGACTGCGAAGGAGCCGGAAAGCGAGCGGCGAGAGGACTCACCGAGCTCGGAGTCGTACGACTCGAGTGCGGAGTCAGAGGTGTCTGAGGCGGCCTCCCAGGAGTCTCCTCCGCTGGGATTCGGGGATCCGATCCCAGATTCTGCTCCAGAGGACGTCCACCAGTTCTCTGCTATGCTGCTCCGCATGGCCACTACCCTCGGCCTTAAGATCGCCGATGCGGAGCCGGAGGACGACGATCCAGCCTTCTCCGTCTTCGAGGAGAAGCAACCTGCCACGACCCCGCTGCCTCTCCTGCCCCGGGTATCCAGACTGGTGAAGGCCGCCTGGGATAGGCCGGCCTCGGCTCAGCTGATACCGCAGCGGTTGGAACACCTCTACAGGGTGCAGAAGGATAACGCCGGTTATCTCTTTAATCACCCTGCACCGAACTCTGTGGTGGTCGAGTCGGCACAGATGAAAGGCGCCGGCAGGCAACACACCACCCCGCCGGACAAAGAGCAGAGTTGGACGCCTATGCAAGAAGGTTCTATTCCGCCGCCTCCTTGCAGATCAGGCTGTCCAACACTCAGGCTTGCCTCGCGGCATATCTGAAAAAGGTGCTCGATCGCCTGCAACCGGCGATGGAGGCGGTACCGGAGGACATCCGCTAAGCCTCCTCCGTGATCTTCAACGAGGCCATCTCCATCGCTCGGCAGCAGATGGCCTCCTCCAGGCACGCAGTGGAGATTGCCTCCCGGGTCATGGCGGGATCCATCGGCCTCCGCCGCCATGCTTGGCTGCGGCCGGCCGACATCCAGGAGGACACCAGAAGGAGGATTGAAGATCTCCCCTTCGACGGTGAGGGCCTATTCAATTCGTCCACAGACGAAGCTTTGGACAATCTCGTTAAGGCGAGGCTGACCGCCAAGAAGATCGGGCTACAGCCGGCCACGCAAGCCCGCAGGGCCTCCACCTTCCGCCCATCCTGGCGACAATCTTCCACCTCGTCGTTCCAGCGTTCGGCCCAGTCTGGACAGCCGAGACCGTCCTCCGGCTCATCGGCCAGACGCACGATTAGACGACGCCCGGCTTCGTCCAAGAAGTCCTCCTCCGAGACAAAGTCTCGGTTTTGACGTGCCTGGCAGGACCTACCAATACCCACTCTTCAGCCTACCATCAGCGCTCGGAGACCGACCGACTCTGGCTCGACATCTCGCGGAGTGGCAGTATGTCACTACGGACTCTTGGGTGCTTTCCATCGTCCGTCTTGGCTACGCCATCGAGTTTCTCGATATTCCTCCTCGAGGCGTTTACTATTCCACGCCGTCGAGTCCGGCCCTCCTGGAAGAGATCCAATCCCTCCTCCAGAAAGGGGCGATCGAGCAGCTCCCGCAAGAGGCCAAGACCACCGGCTTCTTCTCCAGGTACTTCACGGTACCGAAAGCCGACGGTACCCTCCGGCCGATCCTAGACCTCAGAGGGGTGAACTACTACATCCGCCCCAAAAGGTTCAAGATGGTCACGATACCGTCGATCCTGCCCTTCCTACATCGAGGGGACTGGTTCGCCTCCATCGATCTCCGAGACGCATACTTCCACATCGCCATTCGCCCGCAGCACAGACGGTACCTCCGCTTCGCAGTCGACGACACCTGTTACCAGTACAAGGTGCTGCCGTTCGGACTCTCGACTGCCCCAAGGGTCTTCACCAAGTGCATGGCCCCGGTGGTATCCTTCCTGCAGACGAAGGGTGCTTCTGTCTTCCCTTACCTCGACGATTGGCTGTTGGTGGCGTCCTGCAAACAGAGACTTTACCACGACGTCCACATGACGTTGTCACTCCTGACCCGCCTTGGTCTACGGGTGAATTCGAAGAAGTCCCACCTCGAGCCGGCGAGGATCTTGGACTTCATCGGGGCGACGCTCGACTCGACCTCCGCCAGGGCGTACCTACCAGAGTCTCGAGCCCAAACCCTGATCCGGGCCGCCGCTCACGCTCGTACGGCCCCGACGTTATCTGCGAGAAGCGTCCAGCAGCTCTTGGGCTACATGGCTGCGACGACCGCTGTGACATATCTCGCCAAGCTGAGAGCGAGACCTCTTCAACACTGGTTCGTCCGCATATTCGACCCCCTGCGAGACGAACAGACACTCCGACTGCAGCTGCCGGGAGACGTCCGCTCATCCCTCCGATGGTGGCAGTCGCGACGCAATCTCATGTCAGGGATGCCTTTCCAACAGCCGACACCGAAGGTGACGGTAACGACCGACGCCTCCCTGTATGGATGGGGTGCCCACTGCGGCGATCTCAAAGTCCGCGACAGATGGACCGACGACGAGACCGCTCTCCATATCAACGCGCTGGAGCTGCTCGCCGTCTGGAAAGCGCTACGGGCGTTCCGCCACGTCGTAGCGGGGCGGACGGTCCTGGTTCTGACGGACAATACCACCGCCGTCTGTTACATCAACAGACAAGGAGGGACTCACTCCACAACCCTGCTCAACATTGCACTCGACTTGTGGGAATGGTGCATTCGCCTGCATACGCATCCCGTGGCAGTTCACCTGGCCGGGCAGGAGAACACCACGGCAGACGCCCTCAGCAGGGACACCTCATCCCATCACGAATGGTCTCTCTCCGGAGAGGCGTTGACTGATTCGGGACCGCTGGGGCGAACCATCGATCGACCTCTTCGCGACCAGGGAAAACGCGAAGTGTCGCCGATTCTGTTCCAGAGTGGGCCACGATCGTGCCTCCATCGGGGACGCTTTCCAGTTTCCGTGGACCGGGGAACTCCTCTACGCGTTCCCGCCGTTCCCGCTGCTCGGCCGGACGATATCGAAGATCCTCGCCGACCGAGCCGACGCGATCCTGGTAGCCCCGTACTGGCCGAGGCAACATTGGTTCGCACCCCTGCTACAAGCCGCACGAGACGACCTGCTCCGGTTGCCACCGACACCGGACCTGCTCTCCCACTCCGGCGGCCGAGTCCTCCATCCGGACCTGCCACGCCTGGCCCTCCATGCCTGGAGGATATTGCACTAGACGATCCCGTGCTCGGTACCGTCCTCGTCGCGGCCAGGAAGGAATCCACCCGTCGCAACTATCAATACAAGTGGCGACGCTTCCTGACCTTCGCTAACGAGAGGAGTGAGCCGGTATCGCCCGCGGGGCTCTCTACCGTCCTGCATTTCCTCCTGCACCTCCGGAACAGGGGCTGGCGTTTCCATCCCTGAAGGTGTATCTCTCCGCGATCGTGGCATACCAACCGCCACGGTCGGCTGCCTCGGCCTTCTTCAGGAACGATACCGTTAAGCGGTTCCTGAAAGGACTTCATCATCTCTACCCGCCGGTATCGCCGCCGCTACCGCCGTGGTCCCTCTCGCTGGTGCTCTCGCAGCTGACAAAGCCGCCCTTCGAGCCGATGGCGACCTCGGATGATAGGCTCCTGACCATGAAAACTGCCTTCTTGGTAGCGGTGACCTCAGCGAGGCGAGCGGGTGAGATCACAGCTCTTCGATCCGATGAGCCCTTCACGGTCTTCCACAGAGACAAGGTGGTCCTGAGACCTGACATCTCGTTCCTGCCTAAGGTGGTGTCCAGTTTCCATCTCAACCAGGACATCATCCTCCCTGCCTTCTTCCCGAACCCGACAACACCGTTGGAGCGGTCTCTCCACTCCCTGGACGTGCGTCGGGCCGTGGCCTTCTACATGGACAGGACTGCTTCCTTCCGACAGACGCCGCATCTCTTCGTTTGCTATGGGCGACGTCGGAAGGGCCTCAAAGTGTCCACCCAGCGCTTCTCCAAATGGGTGGTGAGGACTATTCAACTGGCGTATGAGCTCACGAGGAAGCCTCCGCCAGTCCTGCTTCGAGCCCACTCCACCAGAGCGGTGGCTACTTCTGCGGCCCTCCTGCGAGGAGTTGACCTGCATGAACTCTGCCGTGTGGCGACCTGGTCCCAACCATCGACCTTCGTGCGCCACTACAGGCTCGACTGCCAGTCGCGCAGAGATGCCCGGTTTGGACGTGAGGTGTTGGCTTCCGTGCTGTAGGACCTGACCCGCCGTCCGACCGGTAAGCTACACAGTCTCCTAGTGTATGAAGGCACAGAGACCACGAAGAAGAAGAACAGGTTGCTTACCTGTAACTGTGGTTCTTCGAGTGGTCATCTGTGCCATCATACACACCCGCCCTTCCTCCCCTCTTTCTCAGGTCCCTGTAGGTTCTACGGCGGACGACAGAACTGAGGAGAGACCGTTGCTCGGCGGGAGGAGCATGCGCAGTACCGGCGTGGGGGAGGGGTTCCCGCCAAGCGAACAAGCTCTAGAAGTTTCCGAATGCTACCGCGCAGGCGCTAAAGCTCCTAGTGTATGATGGCACAGATGACCACTCGAAGAACCACAGTTACAGGTAAGCAACCTGTTCTTATATATATTATGACTCCTCTTTTCTTTTTATCAATTGCTGATGAGAAACTCTGACCTAATTTCAGGTTCTTAATAAATCTCAACTCTTTAGTTCTAATATGTGATTCCTGGATGGCAATCACATCTAGCTTTAACTTCTCTAAATAGTGAAAAATATGTTTTCTTTTATGGGGAGCATTCATTCCATGGACATTCCAAGATAGAAATTTCAGAAACATTTTACCGTGATTTCCTCAAGTAGTTTCTTTTATATGCTACTTGGTTTCTTCTATTCCTTCTTTTCTTTGTTCTTCTATCTCTATATCCTGCAGCGAACTTATTTCCTCCTCCTCTTCCTCTTCTTCCTCTTCCACCTCTTGATCCTCCTCCTCTGCACCTCTTTCTTCTACTTCCTGCCTTCTTTCCAATTCTTCCTCTCTCTGTAATTCAGCCATCTCCTTTTTCATTTGTTCCTTCCTGGACTTTTTTCCTATATCATGAGTCTTTCTTACCTCCTCTTCCCTTTCTCCTCATCTGACTCCCGTACTATACGATCCCTTCCAGTTAATTCTTCTTTATGTTTCCTCCAAAAGTCACGCGCTTTCATGACTGAGTTTAATACAATTCTCTTCTGTTTCCATATAAATGAAATGCCTTCCGTTTTCTCCCACGTGTATCTGATATTAAGATCTCTTAACAGTTGAGTTATGAAAGTAAACTCTCTCCTTCTCTTCAACAATGCAGGATGCACATCCTTAAATATTTTCACCTCAGCTTCCTCCACTATCAATTTCTTCTCATAGCTGCATTGTAGAACCAACTCCTTAACTCTTTCCCTCAGAAAGTACACCACAATGTCACGCGGTAATCCCTTGCGTTTCACAACTGAGGAGTTTATCCGAAAGGCTTTATCAACCTCCAGATCGAGCTGTTCTGGGACCCATCCTATCAAATATGCTAGAGGAGTAGTCAGTCTTCTATACAGATCTTCTTGAGGTACTTCCGGTAATCCCCTTATCTTTATTGATTTATTTCTGCTTTTTATGTCCATCAATAATGTTGATCGTTCTAATGAATCTGTCCTCTCTTCAATTTTTCCCGCCTGAGTTTCTAATTTCTCTGTTTTCTCTTTCACACATTTTATCTTCACATTCACTTGTTTTAATTCTTTCGAAATGTTGTCCAATTTTGTGTTGAAGATCGCCATTTCCTCTTTCATGTCTGTCTTTATTTCCGATCTCATTAATTTCATCTCAGATCTAACTTCTTTCATTTCATTTTTAAAGGTCATGGTGAGTTTCCGTAATTCTTCCATTATTCCAAGTCCTGAACTCTGACTTGAACCTTGATTTTCAGCTGTATCCGTCTTCATCGCTAGAGTCATAGACTTAGTTTCAATCGATGCTTTCCTTTGTAAAAGGGATTGAATCTGTGTTTGTGTTTGGGCTCCTGCCCCCATCTTTCTTTTCCCTGCAGCCATCATTTTGGTTGTTTCTTATTTATCTTCACCTCTACTTAGGTATTAGCTTGATTTAAATTTAACTAAATGTTTACTTAAAACCTGGGAAACTAATTATTTACTAATTAATCTACACTCCAATTAAGATTAATGACTTAATAATACACTTGGTTGAACTTATTTAATTTATTTGGAACACTGTATTTAAATTGGGTTATTAGTTATTTAATTATATTCCTTCTTACCCTCTCTTCCTTTCTCTCTGCTATCTACAACTTACCAGTCTTAACTTTCTCTAACCTTCTCACTCCTTTCTCTCACCTTCTTCCTTTCCTTCCTTAATTCCTACTCCTATTCTCAAAAACTTTCCCCTTATATCAATACTCCTATTCCAATTCCAGGCCCAACAATCCTATTCCTATTCTCACTTCTTTCTTATCTTAAGTTCTCTTCTCAGAGTATCTTCTCTTCCCACCTCTTTATACCCTCTTCTCTTTTTACCAACTTGAATCCAGATAACTTATAATACCCACCTCAACACAAACCTTCTGCTTCCTCTTATCCTAATTGTCTTCTTTTCCTGGACAGGGCCACAAACAAATCAAACACACTGTTCATTTAAATGCGATACTTCCACAAGCTGTACAATATTACTTGGATACAATACCTTCACAGACTGTATTCACACGTTACCCAAATATCAATCAAGATTGGACAACAATTTCCTACTTAAAGACTCACCCTCAGATTATAGATCCAATGAGGTTAGATGTAATGAAAGATATAATGAGACAGCTAATTATAATAGATTATCTATGTATAGTAAGTTGTAATAAATATAATGAATCCAAATAGGTTATCTAAATAGCAAAATGAAAAATGATAAATTGACCAATAAGAAAATCAATAAGTACAATAAAGTATTGCAGTAAAGTGTTACAGAGTCTTCTCTTGAGCACTTCAAAAAATTTTAACAAATCCTCATTAGCAAAACCCCTTTAACCAAATAGGGATCCCCCACACAAACCTTTCAAGTTCTTTCTCAGTTCCCCCTTTCATCTTCTTCTTAACCCTCCCAATTTATTCCTCCCTGACACTCTACGGTTCTGATGATTCTTCTACTTCTAACTGGATCTGAGAAGTTTTCCAATGGTTAACGTGATACGTCACTTCCCCAAGATTTCTCTCTTTTTTTTTCCTTCTCACTCTGCTCTTCCTCTGTTGCCGCTTCTGCTAATGCTCTTGCTTCTCCTCTCGCCTGCTTCCCGTTCAGGACCTGCAGATCCGATCAGACACAGTATATAATAGGCACAGATCACCTCCAGCAGAATCCCCCTCTTCTTATTCACTAGCATGTACTAGGGGGGGTCTCAATCACCACTGATTTCCCACTCCAAAAGTCTCAGGATTCTTTCCCTTCCACCCGTCTCAGCCAAGCGACACAGGTAGTCCCCCCAAAAAAGCGGCGCAGACGTCCCAGTCAAACAAAAGCAGCTCTGCAGAGTTGAAAATGGCGACGATCCGTCTGTCGCAGACACTTCAAATATTCTGAAGGGAAAGTTTGCTCCGCGTCTTCCCTGATTCCCCCGCTTCCCAGTCCGTCCTCTTAGAACTCACACCGCTAGGTCTACAGCTTAAATAATTCAATCGTTTAATTCAAAGGGTGGGAAGAAGGAGAAAAAGTAAAAGTAAACAGTCTCGTTTTTTCCCCCCACAGTCTTATTAACAGCTTACTGCTACCTTCCTCTCTGCCCTGGAGGTGCCGTCCCCAGGGACCTGTCGCATTCTTTGCCGAGTAGAACATAGCGTTCGGCAGCTCCCAGCAAAAGTCAGACAGGGAAACTGACCCAGGTTTCAGATCTTATTATTCTTTCGATGGATGTGAAATTGTAGCGTTGGGGACACAGCTTGCCTTATTAAGGCTCTTCAGGCAGTAATGGCGGCTCTACAGTCCCACAACCCGAGTGCGTCCTCTCTCCTTCTCCTCTTCTTCCTCGCACTTCGGGATGATCCAGACCCCCGTCGAGCCTCCTCCGCAACTCCCCTTCTTCGGAGAATCTGTTTCCTCTAAGAATTTCCACTGTCCGAGGAAAATACCGACCACTTGAAGAATGGGAATCCGCAGCCTTGTGGATCCCGACTTCTCACTGTGTCGCTGCCACCGGAAGTCGATAGCCATGTTTAAATATTTGAAGGGATGCCATGTAGAGGAGGGAGAGGGCTTGTTTTCTGCTGCTCCAGAGACCAGGACAAGGAGCAATGGATTCAAGCTGCAGGAAAGGAGATTCCACCTGAACCTCAGGAAGAACTGCCTGACAGTCAGGGCTGTCCGGCAGTGGAATCTGCTGCCTCGGAGTGTAGTGGAGTCTCCTTCCTTGGAGGTTTTTAAGCAGAGGCTGGATGGACACCTGTCAGGAGTGCTTTGAGGGTGTTCCTGCATGGCAGGGGTTGGACTGGATGCCCCGTGTGGTCTCTTCCAACTCTAGATTTCTATGATTCTGTGACCTATGAACAACAGGAAGGGAGTGGAAGTCTGTTGACTTCCTATTTCAAGAGAACTCCTCTTGTTGGCTCAGGGGACACCTACAATGTGGTGGAACTGCCCTCTGCACACCCCAGAGGTCATTTTGGAGCCCAGCCCTCAAGTGGAGCTTGGGTGCCCTTGTTTTGGGAACACCGGGAACTTTTCTCCTGGCGGTCACCAGATCCTCCTTTGCATTTCTCCAGGTGTTTGAGTCGGTCGATGAGGTGGAGCAACCTGAAACCGAACCCAAACTGGATGAGGGCAAGTGGGCGAAATTCTCCACCAGGATGGTCTCCAATGGTGGTGATGGATCCCTGGACTCCAGTCATCTTCCCGCGCAGAACTTCTCTGTCCCCTCCGCCTATGCTGAACGGAGCTTCAGCGCCGAGGACGGGACGTTGGAGGCCGATGGGACGACGACCCCGTTCCGCTCCGCACGGACGAGCGTGGAGGCTGGCCGGGGACCGCCCTTGGTGGACTGTGCTCCCGTGGAGAATGGGACCCTCACGGAGGGAGATGGAATACAGGGTCCAGATTTCCCTCCTAACGGGAACTTGGATGAATTTATGCTGATGAACGGAGAGCCGCTGATCAAGAGGGGCGCCCCTCTCCATGTCCGAGGACAGCTGGGTCGACCACAGCAGAGGGCAGCCGAACTCGATGGAGAGCGAGGACGATCTCTCGGAAGAGCCAGAAATGGAGAGTCTGTACCCACAGCTGGATTCGCACTCTCTGGCCGTCACTGATTTGACTGTGAGCGAAGTTTCCCCTGTCTCGTCGTCTGGGGTCACCTACTCTGTGAGTGTGTTCTGGGATCCTATAGGCCTCATACAGGTTGGGGGCATCCATTATCCAGAAATCTAAAATCTGAAATTGACCACAGGGGGGGTGGCTGAGAGAGTGGCACCTCTTCTTTCTGATGGTGCGGTGTAGACAAACTTTGTTTCATGCACCAAATTATTAAAAATATTGTACAAAATTGTCTTCAGACCATTATGTGAAACATAAATGAATTTTATTTTTAGACTTGGCTTTCATTTCCAAGATACCTCATTATGTACATATATGCAAATATCATTCTGTATGTATGTTCAAAATCCAAAATAATCCAAAATCCAAGAGGATAAGGGATACTCAACCTGTAATTAATTTTGTGCCTAGTTGCTATGGTGGGTGACAAAGGTATAACAAAACTATATATCAGAAGTAATGTAATGGGGAGGAGTTACTTGATTTGGATTCATTTTAAAGGTTCCTAGTTACTTTCAAACTAGTTACCTGCAGTTAGTTCCTGTTTACTTTCCAGTGTTCTGAGTTATGTGCAGTCAAGTTAAGTCAGTTCCTAATTTCTTTCCTTTTTGGAAACGCAGAGAGGCATCTTTGCTAAAGGAGCTATTCCCATATCAAGGTGGAAATCAGGGAATTAGAGCTGGAAGAGACCCTAAAGGCCACCTAGTCCAACCCCTTTCTGCCAGGCAGGAAGAAACAATCCAGGCCCTCCCCTTGGACAGATGGCCATCCAGCCTCTGCCCAAAAAGTTCCAAAGAAGGTAGCAGCAGATTTCAATGTCCAACTGCTCTGAAAGGTCTTCCTAATGTTTAGATGGAATTTCTTTTCCTGAAGTTTGAAGGTATTGCTCCCTGTCCTAGTTTCTGGAAGCTGGCTCCGTCTTCCACATGACATCCCTTCAAATATTTAAATAAGGCAATAGGATCACTTTAGGGGTTCCATAATTGACAAATTTCTTGATGCCACCCAACAAGTCCCACCTGGAGATAGCCCGCCAATACTGGAGACTTAGGGCAAGTCCCCGAGATTCCTTGGTGCAGTTTTAGAGGGGAAAGTGGGTATTTTGGCAAGCCTTGAAGGGGTGTGTGTGTCACAGCCATGGAGAAAAGGGATTACCTGCAGGTATGAAATTCCCTGGGGTGTGTTTTTCTCCTTATCTAACCCTCTCCCCTTCCTGTGCCGTCCTTTAGCCAGAACTGCTAGACATGTACACCGTCAACCTCCACCGGATTGAAAAAGATGTGCAGAGATGACGACCGAATTATTGGTACTTCACTCCTGCCAACCTTGAAAAACTCCGCAACGTCATGTGTAGGTGGGTGAGGGACCGGGGGGGTGGGTCCTGAGTAAGAGCTACTACTCGGAGGGGACTACAACACCCAGAATCCCCAGACAACGTGGGCATTCCCCACAAAGATCCGATTCCATAGGAAGTCTGCTTTCTGTCCAGAAATTCCTAACCTTAACCTCCGGCCAGCCCCTCCTGAAGCTGCAAACCCCAGGATTCCATAGGATGTTGAAAGTGGAATCATAGCGCTATAACAGTCTAGTGCAGAAACAGCCTACAAGTTAAGAGGCAGGAAATATGTGCTTGAGCCAAACTGTTCAAGGATGGTGAGAAATGGGAACCAAGCACAGGTCTGGGAGCTGCCTAAAGATGTGGGGTGACGTTAGATTTATGATTCCCACCAATCACAGCATTGTGTGCCTCAGATTTGGATGTGGGTGTATAAAACCTGAGAGCTGCGTGTATAACTGAGTCTCAGCAACTTTGGAAGAAGTGTGCTGTGTTGCCTGTGTTTTCTACAGTACATCTATTTCAGAGGGAAGTTTGTGGAGTGTGGGTTACCCAGCAAGGGGCAATCCTAGCAGAGAGGTCTGCCTGCCAGTCTGAGCTGGTAATATTGGGCTGGATGGGCCACCAAGGGTCCCAGTCTAGGGGCTGCATCCCATTCTCTTGGCCCTGGGTTCAAACTCCAAGAAGGGCTAGAGAAGGATCCTGTGTAAGCCATGAAGCTGCTTCCAGTCAGAGATGACAATACTGATTCAGCTAGGCCTTCAGGGTCCCAGGTTCAGTCCTGAGCAGGGCTGGTGAGGAACCCTTCCTGAATCCCAGGTGAAGAGCCGTGCCTACTGCCTGTCAGAGCTGGCAGTATTGGCCTAGATGGACCTCCCCTCATGGATCTCGTTGCGTAGAAGGTCGCCTTCTAAATCCAAAGTCCTTGATTCCATCTCCCCGTGGCATCTCTGCTGGCTAAGAGAAGAACTGTGCCACAAACGCTGGGCAAAGCCATGGCTGCTGCCAGTCAGAGTTGGCCATATTGGCCTAGGTAGTCTTGCAAGGGCCTGACCTGCGAGAAGGCAGATTCTCACATGCGCAGGTTCCATCCCTAGGGGCCTCCAGGTTGGAAGGCAAGAAGAACGTGACCTGAAGCAACGAAAAGCTACGGATGGCCATTTACTCGGGGTGCTATGAAGGTGTCGGGTTGGACTGGATGGCCCCTGGAGGTCTCTCCCAACTCTAAGATGCTATCGTTCTTTGAAAGGGGATTCTAAGTAAAGATTCAATATTGGATTCAGTAGTGGAAACG
Organism: Ctenosaura bakeri; assembly: GCA_948474755.1. Classification (NCBI taxonomy): domain Eukaryota; kingdom Metazoa; phylum Chordata; class Lepidosauria; order Squamata; family Iguanidae; genus Ctenosaura; species Ctenosaura bakeri. Next base: position 21,388 of record CAOLHI010007216.1, read on the forward strand.
GATAAACTTACAGCTAGATTAAAGGGTTAGAATCATAGAACCATAGAGTTGGAAGAGACCCCCGGGGGCCCTCCAGTCCAACCCCCTTCCAAGCAGGAACACTCATCAAAGCCCTCCCTTGGGCAGATGGCCATCCAGCCTCTGCTTAAAAACCTCCAAAGAAGGAGGAGACTCCACCACACTCCGAGGCAGCAGATTCCACTGCCGGACAGCCCTGACCGTCAGGAAGTTCTTCCTGAGGTTCAGGTGGAATCTCCTTTCCTGCAATTTAAAACCATTGCTCCTTGTCGTAGTCTCTGGAGCAGCAGAAAACAAGCTTCCTCCATTTTCTTCATGGCATCCCATCAGATATTTAAACATGACTCTCAGGCCCCTCTTAACCTTCTCTTCTGCAGACCAAACATCCCCATCCCCTAAGCTTCATGGCTTCCAGACCCTCCACTGGTCGCCCTCCTCTGGACATGTTCCAGCCTGTCGATATCCTTTTGAAATGAGGTGCCCAGAACTGGACACAGGATTATCCCAGATGAGGTCTGACCAAAGCAGAATAGAGTGATATTGTTACCACCCTTGATCTAGCCACCATACTCCTATTGATGCAACCAAGAATCGCGTTGGCTTTCTTGGCTGCCACATACACTGCTGGCTCATGTTCAGCTTCTGATCTACCAAGACTCCTAGATCCCTTTCACACGGACTGCTATCCAGCCACATGTCCTCCATCCTGTATTTGTGCATTTCATTTTTTCTGCCTAAGTGTAGGACTTTACATTTGGTTATACTGAACAAGACTTTCTTTTAGAGTGGAAACCTTTAATTGGTTAAGTAAGGGAAAATGGTGAATAGATGACTTTAGGATTTTGAACTTGCATGTTGTTCCTTTTAAATTTTTCTATTTTTACATGCCACCATGTAAAGGATACTATGAAGATGAAAGATGACTTTTTAAATTGTTGCTATTCTTTTTTTTTTTAATAAGTATGGTTCAATTTAAAGAATATGTGTTAGGAATTGATTGATTGTTTTTAGAATTAATTAATATTAAAATACATGGACTAAGAAATTTATTTTTCACTTAGTAAATTAGAGATGTTATGGATATAATAAGTTGGCACTTAGAACAGTTTAATATTAATATTAGTTTAATATTAGAATAATAGTTTAATTTTAGAATATTAGAATATATTGTAATATAATATCAGAATATAATATTAGAATATATTCTAATATATCTAATATTAATATTACTGCTACTAATCTTAGAATATATTCTAATATAGTAGTAAAATGTAGTAAACAACTAACCCCCCTACAAGAAAGGCCCATCCAAGACTTCCCAACAGAACATCTCTTAATATAAGGAAATTCTTTCTAAACCTTAACTAAACTAACAAGAGGAAAAAAGAAAAAAACATAGCTTTTCTCATTGAAAAACTATGAAATATAATGAATATAAACATAACGAGGAACAAAGTAATAATTATAAGTTTACTATGTTTATTTGCTAGGATCCGTCTGCAACAAGGGTAGGAACCAATTTTTAAAGTTGTAATTCTTTCTGTTTTTTACTTTTTCTTCTCTTGTTAGTTTAGTTAAAAGTTTAGGAAGAATTTCGTCATATTAAGAGATGTTTTCTTTGGAGGTCTTGGATGGGCCTTTCTTGGGCAGGGGGCAGGGGGATACATTAGATTCCCCCCAAAGTCCCTTCCAACTCTGTGATTCTGTGCTTCATATTGGGTGCAATTCAGTATAGAAATCCCACCCAAACATTCGGGAGAACTTCCTGACAGTCAGAGTTGCTGGATAGTGGCTTTGGGGAGTGGTGGAGTCTCCTCCTTCTTTGGAGGTTTTTAAGCAGAGGCTGGGTGGTCATCTTTTAGGGCCGCTTCAGTTGTGCCCGGGGGTTGGACTAGATATCCCTTGGGTGACCCCCCCACCTCTAAGAATCTATGCCTTCATCAGCCAGGGAAGAACTGAGCTTGCAATCCCCATCTGTCCCCATCTCTCCCTCTCCCCAGTTACGTCTGGCATCACATTGACATCGGCTACGTTCAGGGCATGTGTGACCTCCTGGCCCCCTTGCTCGTCGTTCTGGATGACGGTGAGTTGGTCACCCTTTTTGTGCTGTCGCGTGGCTTCTGTGTCTGGGTGCCCCCCACCCAAGGAGAGAGGACGGGTCTTTGAGCACTGTGGGTGCCGAAGTCGCGGGAACCTGACTTTGCCTCTTCCGGCTTTCCCAAACTAGACGGTGGGGAAAGAGGCAACCAAAATGGCTCAGAGATCCAACTTTCACTCGGGGATTCACAGGCATGCTGGGTGGGAAAATGGGAGACGGGGCCTTTTCAGTGGCTGCTCTGGAACAAGTGCCCCTCCGTGGTGAACTTCTGGAAGCAGCAAAGACCAAATTCTCCTGGATACGAACCTGCCTGTGCCTTGAGATCCCTTGGCGTGGCCGTTCTTCTCTCCGTCCCACCACACTCACATCTGGTGGGACAGGTGGGAGACGGGGCCTTTTCGGTGGCTGCCCCCAATCTCCCCTTTCCTGGTTTGGGAAGCAGCAGTCGGTAGGGCTGTGACCACTTCCCTCTCTCTTTCTCTCCTTCTTCTCTCCTCATCCAGAAGCCCTCGCTTTCAGCTGTTTCACCGAGCTCATGAAGAGGATGAACCAAAACTTTCCCCATGGAGGGGCCATGGACACCCATTTCGCCAACATGCGGTCACTCATCCAGGTACAGGGGGCGGTGGCCCCTCCTGGGGATGATGGGTGCTATGGCTTCAGACCAGGGATGATGGATCAACTGGTTGATACGTCTCTCCCACCTCAGCCTACCTGAGTCTTACGATCTTTGGCTTCCTCTCTGCCCTACAATCCTCCAAGTCTTGGCTGGTGAGAAAATAGCAGAGACAAGGCCTTATCGGTGGCTGCTCGCAGGCTTTGGGACTCCCCCCAGTGGACGTCCATTCTTCCCCCTCTCTGCTGTCTTTTTTTCAGCAAGCAAAGACCTTCCTGTGTGTAAACAGACCCTTAACAAAGTGAGGGGGAATATGCAATTAGGTGTGTTGGTTTTAGTACATGGAATTGTTGCGTGCCTCCAAGTTGTTTCCAACTTATGGCAATCCTAAGGATAAACCTATCATGGGGTTTTTATGAGGCTGAGAGTGTGTGACACACCCAAGGTGGGTTTCCATGGCTGAGCAGGGAGTGGAACTCTGGTCTCCAGGGTTGCTCAAACCCCTATATCACATCCCCCAACTTATCCATTGATTCATTTTCTGTGGTTTTAGTTACCTGTGGACACCGTGGTCTGAAAATATTAAATAGAAAATTGCAGAAATAAAAAATGCATAAATTTTAAATCCATAAGTTTAAATTGCATGCCACTCTGGGCAGTGCGATGAAATTTGATGTGTCCTGTTAGTTTCTTACTCTGCCTGATTTGTAAATTAAAACTTTTATCATAGGTCGTGTATGTATAAAAGGAGACAGTGTGCTGTAGTGGTTTGAATGTTGGACTGTGGCCCTGGAGACTTGGCCGTGGTGTGTCACACACTCTCAGCCCCAGAAAACCCCATGATAAGTTTGCCTTAGGGTTGCCGTAAGCCACAGGCCACTCAAAAGCACACAGCCAACAGAAGAGGGGTTCTGAATGCAAATGATTTCCAGGGTCTCGCTGGCTGGCCATTTGGAGACCCCTCTCCAAACGAATTTTTTCCTTCATTCCCAGTTTTCTAGCATAGCAGAAAGTGACAGTGTCCATTGAGAATTTGTAAGTGGGGTTCAAGTATCCCAAGAAAAGGGCAAATGGCAAAACGACCCAAGGAACGCGGTCTAGGTAAGGCTTCTGGGTGCAGACAGGCAGCAAGGTCTCCTCTTCTGCAATGCTAAAATTTGGGGGGGAAATTTCACGGAGGGGCAGGCTTCCTATTTGGGAGAGGCAGTGTGGTGTCGTGGTTTGAGGGTTGGGCTACGACCCTGGAGACCTGAGTTCAATTTCCCGCTCAGTTATGGAAAACCACTGGGTGGCCATGGGCAAGTCACACACTCTCGGTCCCAGAAAACCCTGCGATACGTTCATTTTAGAGTCATCGTAAGCTGGAAACAAACTGAAGACACACAACAACAGCAGTGTATGTATAGCAAAAATCATGCATAGGGTTTGGTGTATCCACAGTTTCAGGCACAGGACATCTTGGAACATATTCCCTGCAGTAAGGAGGGACCACTGTGATGTCTTTAAAAGCCGTGTTTTAATTGGATATCTGGCTGAATGCTTTTAAAAACCTTTCTACTTCATATTGTTTTAGAACTTCTGCTTTAGAATCATAGACTCCTAGAGCTGGGAGAGACCCCAAAGGCCATCCAGTCCAACCCCGTTCTGCCATCCAGGAAAACACTCTCAAAGCCCTCTCTTGGACAGATGGCCGCCCAGCCGCTCTTTAGAAACCTCCAAAGAAGGAGGAGACCCCACCACACTCCATGGAGGCAGCAGTGGATTCCACTGTTCTTATCCTCAGGGAATTCTTCCTCAGGTTTAGGTGGAATGTCTTTCTCTGTTGTTTGAAGCCATTGCTCCATGTCCTAGTCTCTGGAGCAGCAGAAATCAAGCTTGACCCATCCTCCATATGACATCCTTACAAATATCTAAACATGGCTATCATGTCCTCTTGTAAGAGCTTCTCTTCTTCAGGCTAAACATCCCCAGCTCCCTAAGGCACTCCTCATAGGGCTTCATGGCTTTCAGACCCTCCACCATTTTGGTCGCCCTCCTCTGGGCACCTTCCAGCTTGTCCATCTCCTTCCTGAACTGTGGTGCCCAGAACTGGACACAGGATTATTCCATGTGGGATCTGACTAAAGCAGAATAGAGTGGGGCCATCACTTCCCTTGACCTAGATACTAGAGTCCTATTGACGCAGCCCAGAATCTCATTGGCCTTTTTAGCTGCTGCATCACACTGCTGGCTCATGTTCAGCCTGTGGCCCACTAAGACTCCCAGACACTTTTCACATGGACTGTGGTCAGGCCAGGTGTCACCTATTTTATATTGCAGTTTGCTTTGAGTCCTACTTGGGAGAAAAGCAGAATAAAGACCCACTAGGAATGCCAGAAGTCATGACAATAAAACAGACGTTAGTCCATTTTTCTGTCTCTCTAATGGCTTTTTATTTTTTTTATTTTTAATTGGTGTAGATTTTGGACTCAGAGCTTTTTGAGCTGATGCATCAAAATGGCGATTACACACACTTCTACTTCTGCTATCGCTGGTTCCTCCTGGATTTCAAGAGAGGTGAGGCTGGAAAGGATGCATCCAGACATCCCTTGGAATCACAGAGTGGTATAAAGAGGGTGGGTACCCCCAAGGCCATCTAGTCCAATCCCACTGCTGCAGTTGGTGCAGGAGGTTCATAGCTCAAGGGCGCCCCTGAGAGGTAGGCCTTCTAAGCTCCGCTTAGGAACAAAGAAGGATCCACATCTTACAAGGGATCCGCCGTTCCACTGTTAAATGACCATCTGGAAGCTCTTCCGCGGAATCTCCGTCCTCCTTATTTTGATGGAATTCAGGCCCTGGCTTCTGGGGCAGAAGCTGCAATGGCGGCGATGAGAGGAAGCAGCCTGGAAACCTTGGCAGATGCTGTCTGTGGGAAAAATGATCCCGAGGAGAGCCCCGATTCATGCCCAGAGAGGGGAGCTTCAGCTGGTCTCATCTTCCTCTTCTCTGCTCCTTTTCCTCTTCTTCTCCTCCTCCTCCTCCTTCCTCTTCTTTTCTCTCCATTTCCTCCTCCTTTCTTCCTCCTTCTCTGCATTTCTTCCTCCTCTCCTTCTTCCCATTCCTTTTCCCTCCTTACTCCCCTTCCTTTTCCTCTTTCTTCCTATCCCTCTCCTCTTTCTCCTTTCTTCTGACATGGCACATTTCCCCTCCCTTCCTTCTTCCTTCCTCCCCTCCTCCTCCTCCTCATTCCTTCTCCTTCACCCTGTTCCTTCTTCTCTTTCTCTTTCCTCTTTGGTCTCTTCCTTCTTCCCCACCTTTTTTCCCTTCCTTCCTGTCCTCTTCCTCTTCCTCCTCTCCTCCTCCTTTTCCCCCTAATCTTCTTCTTCCTCCTCCATTTTCCTCTCCTCCTCTTCTTTCCTCTCCCTTTCTCTCTTGCTTCCTTCTTCTCTTTCTTTCTCTCTCTGTCTCGTTTATTCATTCTTTCTTCTCCCTCCATTTTCCTCCTCTTCCTTCTCTCTCCCTCTCCTCTTCCCCCTCTTCTTTTCCTCCTACTGTTTTTTCTGCTTTTTCTGCTTCCTATTCTTCCCCTTTGTCTTCTTTTTCCTCCTCCTCCTCTCTTGTTTCTCTTCCCCTTTATTATTCATTCTTCCTTCTCCCTCCGTTCTTCTTTTCCTTCCTTCCTTCTGTACCTCCTCTTCTTCTCCTTCCCTCCTCCTATTTCCCTCCTATTTGTTCTTCTTTCTTTCTCCTCCTTATTCCATCTACTTCCTCCTCGTTGTTCTCTCTCTCCTCCTCGCTTCTTTCCTCCTTCTTTT
>CAOLHI010007217.1:0-18095 GCA_948474755.1 Ctenosaura bakeri
CGTGCTTGCAATGCCACCGGACAAGCACGTAAACAGGCACGGCCGGTAAATGGTTGGACATTCCAATCTCCACTTGGCAGGCAGATTAATGCCACTCCGTTGCTTCAGGGACTATTTTTGCAGACACACCTTGCTTAAGCACGACTTTACACAAAGACGCCCAGCCTCAAACCAGCACTCTCTCAATGCTAAGCCATTTGCATACCGGCAACACTATTGTTACCCAGGGCTAAGCTAATCATGTAAAACTTGGCCTTTCCCAACGCTTTTGTCCCGCTCCAAATTTCCTTTGTTCTCACCGAGTATGGCATGGCCTGTAGGCACAATCCACCCTATAAAAACTCCCCGATTCCGAGTCCTCCTCGGATCGCTCCTGAGTTCTATCCAGCCCTGCTGCCGCTGTGTCCAGCGAGTCGTCCCCTCAGCGAGCCACGCTGAGCTTCCTCCCCTGCAAACCTCCGCTTCTTTCCAGAACTACAAGATAAGGTGTCGTATCACCCATTTCCCCCCGAAAACTCTCATTTCTATTTCTAGTTAGCTGTGTGCATGTGGTGTCTTCTTTGTTGTTTGTCCTTTATTGAAGCTATCATTTCTATTACTATTTAAACTTGTGTGACTGCTCTTCTGACCTGACGCTGTATACATAGGGTTGCAAGATCCCTGCTATTGTTACCCTGAAAACTGGGGGTCCCGTGAGGGGCACCCGGCTTTGCCAATTAAAAATACCAAGATGGGGAAATTAGAACTCAGAGCACTAGTTTTGCTAGGGAGAGGCAGGGCAACGAAGCGAAATCTTTCACCCTATGTCTACAGCGTCGGGTAGAGAGTGGCTAGACAAGGTGTTTCCAAATAACAAACAATTCTTTATTAAGAACAAAACACAGAAGACAAACATAAACTAAATAGTTTAGAAAAAGAAAGAGAGTTGCAGGGGAGGCAATACGACCTGTTCCGTAGTCCTGAGGAAAGGTTGGAGATTTGGGGAAGAAAGCTCAGCATGGGGCGCTGAGGGGAGTCCTTTAAACACACCAACGGCAGGGCGGAATGGCAGTCAAAGGTGATCCGAGGATCGGTTAAAAGTGAGGGGTTTTTATAGGGAGGATCGTGCCTTTTGGTTATGGCGGTCCCGAAGGGGAACAAAAGAGGTTTCGGTGCTGGACAAAAGGATTTGGTGAGGCAGGTTTAGTGTGATGGGATTTGCATATAGAAACAATACCTTTGGCCAAGATGTTGATGGCCCAACTCACAAGAGTAATTTGCCTGAGAGCCACGTGGCTATTGAGGAGTCTGTGGCGGGAAGTTCCCTAAAGCTTCGGGCGAGTTTTGGGTTGCAGGCTACAAAGAGAGATGGAATGTAAACCATTAACAGCCACTTCTCTGTCTGTGCTTATCTGGAGAACTTTGCGAACACGTGAGATGAGGTAATCGCAAGCCAGTCCAGCTAAGGCCAAATTAAATGATATCAAAAGGATATCTGGGGGTCCTCACCGGGGGTGCCATAGCTGAAATAACACTATGTTACCCTGCCTCTTGTTAGCTTAAGAGACTCCTCGAGTTAATTTCCCCATCTTGTGTTTTTATTTGGCTATTTGGGCGCCCTTCCTGGGACCCCCATAATACAGGGTAACACCACCACAAGCCAGAGAACTCGTGTGACAGAGCAGCAGAGTCTTTTAGAAATGCTTCCCCTTTTTTCTTTCTCTTCAGGCACATTCAGACTGATTGAAAAATTCCACCTTTTGTTCCTGTTCTTTCTGTTCTTTACACGGGGCTACAATAAACTGTCCTGGCGAGTTGGTACACAAAGTCTCTGATCATACTTGGAGCTGAGGGAAAACATTCTGAGATGAAAAAAATGTGTGCGATCCCCAACATGAAATTGGGAAGAACAGGAGCAAAACCTGGGAATTTCAGGTCTGTTTAATTGATGCAGATGAACCCTTCCTCCTTCTCAAGCGGGCCCAGTGGGGTCTCTGTCTTGGTCAAGGAGGAAGAGGAGAAAGGGAAAGAAGAGGACTAAATCAAAAGCCACTGAGGTTGTGTTTTCTCTTCAGCTGCCGAAGTTTTAGTGATGGGGAAAGAAAACGCCAGATAACAGAATCTTGAAAACTTTGGCCCAAATCCTCTGGTTAGCCCCACCCGGAGTAAACCCACAGAATCAGCATTATGTTGACTCAGCATGGAGCAGTGGATTCAGTGGTTCTTTTCTAATTAGAATTAAAGGATAAGCTCTTAGCACCTCTGAATATCTGTGGACCCACATTATTTCCATCTCTATTTTCTGTAGGTGTGAAAAGATCCTGAAAAGACCCCATTGGTCACCAGATATGGGAAGAAAGGAGAGTCTCTATCAATATCTTTCCCTCTGGATGAAGCAGTGCGGGGAGCTCATGAAAGATGCCCTTGAATCAGGTTGAGCTTTATACCATCCCTCTAACTCTCTCTGCAATGGAACCCTTGGGTTTGTTCTGCACCAAGATGGAAAATACTGTTTTTTTCTCAACTGGAGTTAGAGGCACACTTGTGCTTGGCTGTGTCTCATACAAGAGATATCTTTTTGTTTTCTCAGTCAGACAGCTGAGGAGATGCCACCCTTGCATCTACAGTGCAGCTCAGTGAGTGGCTGTAGAGAATCCTGCCATCCTGCTCTCCCATTTTCCCATCCTGGGCTTGGACTGGAGCTGCACTTTCTGCCCAGTTGTGGAACTCCAGAGATTCCCTTGAACTTCTCAGTGGTCTTAGGGTATCTATTAGTCTCAAGTATGTTGTTTGTAGGACTGGCCCTACCATTTTGGAAAGTAAGAGGTGACTCAGGGAGCAGTAATTTCAACGTATTAAAGGCAGCAATTTAAGATTTTAGCTTGATTTCCTTGTATTTTTCCCAACATGAATGGGAAAAGGTGCTTGTAGAATTTTCTGCCCCCAAACAATCTGTTTGTCTGGGAATGATGAGAGCTGGTGTCCCAAACATTTACAGGGTTTAGGTGAGGCTGGTCTAAAATGCAGAGCAGAATGTAGACAGAGATAAGAAGCTCCTGTCTGGAAAAAAAAATCTCCTTTCACATTGGGTTGCCATCTTCTACATCCTAAAATCCAGTCATCTAATAATACAACTATTATTCAAATTCAGCACATGAATTGTTGCATTTTTTCCCCTTTTACTACCTTTCAACCTTCATGCCATCTTTAGAGTTACAACTAATCTGAGAGAACTAGTATAGAATAACGTCTGAAGTGCTTTACTGGGAACAGGGAGAGTCAGGTTCAAATCTCTGCTTGGTCATAGAATTTGCTGTGTGAATTGGACCAGAACGAGCAAACCATCAGTAAACCTACCTTTCTTCTTTCCTCTGCCATTCCCCCCAGCCTCACAATTTGTGTTTGCAAAGCGGGAGTGCGGCAAATCTCTCTTCACCTAGGAAAGCTAGCTCCATCAGAGATCAGTGCTGTGGTCTGGTCTTTTTGCTGACTATTGTCCTACTTTATGGAGAATATGGGGAGCCTTTAAAGATGTGTTTCAGCCTGCCATCCCTCTATTCTGAGGTGATGGAGTCCTGCTGGACTGTGTCATGCCTTGATTCCACTTTTCTGAGCTTGTGCAGCTTTTTGGTTACAGGAGCCGTTGACCTTTGCGGATGTGGCTGTCTATTTCAGCAAGGAGGAATGGGGCCTCCTGGATCTGAACCAACAGTCTTTGTACCTTCAGGTGATGATGGAAAACTATGAGAACATCTCCTCTCTAGGTAAGGAAGGTGGCTCCCATTTTGATCCATTGTCCTTTCTAAAGTACTTCTGTTGACCAGGTAATCTTCAGGAAGGATATAGTTGCTAAAAAAAAAAAGCATTAAAATGATAAATGCAGGGGAGCCAGGTTTCCCCTCCAGAACCTATGCCCCTCCCACCACTGTGGCCAAATCCTTCTACCTTGGATGAGATCCTTCCTGTAATAGCATCTGGAGCATTGTGAGGGGCTTTCTCTGGGGGCTTAGCCTGTGTTAGTAGTTTTGGGGGCTTTCCCTGCCATTTTCATGCCAAATAACCCAGAAAATTTAAGGAAAGTTTTAGAAAATGGGTTTTGGAGCTCTGTGGGACAGACACGGGACGTCAGGCGCAATCTCTGCAGGATCCAGGAGCATAGACAACTTCACCTTGCCCACTGGAATTTTCTTTTTATATATATATATATTTATTCAAATCAAGAAAAATAAAATTGTTCACTTCCACATCCGTTTACAATGTTTGCATTTTACAAAGTATTATTTACAAGTAATAAAATAAATAGGTATTGTTGTACAGACCCCTTCTCTAGTTTCCCATATTTAATGACCTAACTAATTTAGGGTCTGGAATTTTTTGCATCCCCTCACCCTTCCCTTATCACTTCCTTACTTACTCTAGGGTAGATCTAGTCCAATTAGAAATAGTCCAAGTTTCTCTTTAATCCCCTTAATCTCTAACAGCTTTCTCGCCTCTTACAGTATTGTTTCATCACGTTTTTGTAATCGCCTCACGTCCAAACCTTAACTTAACTGCCTTTATTTGATTGTTTGACTATGCTGGGAGCAGAAATTCTTCTACCTGCTTCCATTCTTCCTCATTAGCTGCTCGATCTCTACCTTGGAGCATCATTGTCAGCCTGTCCATTTCTCAGTATTCGATCACCTTGACTTTCCATTCACTGATTTGAGGAGTTTGATTATTTTTCCATTTGCTGGCAAAAAGGGTTCTGGCGGCGGTTATCATGTATAGTATTATCCTCCAGAATTTATTTCTCTTCTCTATATCTATCTTCTGTAGTATATTAAACAAGAAAATTTCTGGTAGTAGTGGAATATTGATCTTTAGGGCCTTCAAAATCAATATCTGAACTTCTTTCCAATATTTTTTCGCCTTGTCACACGTCCACCAGACATGATAATAGGTTCCATATTCTTGATCCCATTTCCAACAATTTTTATCTGTCGTCTTATAGATCTTATTTATTTTAGCTGGGTCAAGATGCCACCTATGAAACATCTTTAAATAATTTTCTTTCAAATTTTGGGCAGCAGTGAATTTTTGGGTATCTGTCCAACTCTTCTCCCAATGCTCCAACCGTATTTCTCGTCCTATGTTCCGTGCCCAAGTAATCATCGATGACTTAATTTGCTCTGATTCTAATTCTCTTTCCAAAAGAAGTTGATATATCTTCGAGGTCAGGTGTTTTTGCGCTTCAAATACAGTTTTTTCAAATGGTTTTTCTTCTTTGTCCATATCAAAGCCCTCTAAATTCAGATCCATCTTAAATCTTTCTTGAAGTTGTCTATGGAGGAACCATCCGCATTTGAATCCTTCATTTTCTATTTCTTCCCTAGTTTTCATTCTGATTCCACAATTTACTACGCTAACTTTTACCGGTATATCTTTGTATCTTATTATTTCCTCCTGAGGCTCCCGCCATGTTCCAAAAAAGGCTTCATGAGTGGATATCCATAAAGGAATTTGCTTGTAATATTTTTTCGTGAATCTTTGCCTGTTTATTAGGAGGGATTTTCTCAGATAATGGTTAAGAAATTCTTTGTCGGTTTTTTCCTTATTATACCAAATATATGCGTGCCACCCCATACGAAGGTCAGCACCTTCAGGACTCAGTATTTTACCACCTTGTAGAGTTATCCACTCTTTAATCCATACTAAAGAGTTTGCTTGATAATACAGTCTCAGATCAGGTAATCCAAAGCCACCCTTTTCTTTCTTTTCAATAAGTATCTTCCATTTGACTCTTGGTTTCTTCTTTTCCCATATAAATCTAGAAATTTCTCTTTGCCAATCTGTGAATGGTTTATCATTGGTAATAATAGGTAGATTTTGAAATAGGAAATTCAACTTCGGTAACACATTCATTTTAATTGTTGCTAATCGACCGGATAATGATAGTTGCAGTTGCTTCCAATTGTTGAGTGATCTTTGGATTTCTTTCCAGGCAGTTTTATAATTGTTATCATATAATTCATTGTTTCTCTTAGATATCCAAATACCTAAATATTTCACTTTTTTTCCTGTTTTGAAGCCTGTTCTTACAGCCAATTCTTTTCGTTTCTCCAATTTTATATTATTTGTCAGTATTTTTGTCTTTTCTTCATTGATCTTAAATCCCGCAAGGTCGCCAAATTGCTTCAATTTTTCTGTTAATTTGTCTATGGATGCACTCGGATCTTCCAAAATAATGACCAACTCATCTACAAATGCTTGTAGCTTCAATTCTTGTCTCTTTACTTTACAACCTCTTATTTCTGGATTTTCTCTTATCATCTTCAGTAGTATTTCTAACACCCATTGAATGAAGTGACCTCTTAATATGGCCTTACTTGCATCCCAGATTGTATGCATTTTCACCTCATTTGTCATGTTTTCTTGAAAAAAGTTCTTGATAGTTTGTCTTATCTTTTCTACATATACCTGATTCTGGAAGATATCATCGTTCAACCTCCATCTCACAGGTCTTCTCCCCATTTTGAATTTTAATTGAATCGGGTTGTGGTCAGAATGTATTCTCGGGAGAATCTCCATTTCTGACACTCTGTTCCGAATAGTTTTTGAGACTAAGTACGTGTCAATTCTTGACATAGATTTATGAGTTTCTGAATCAAATGTATATCCTTTTGCATGTCCATATTTCATCTTCCAAACGTCCTGTAACAACATTACTTCCAAAAGTTTAAAGAAAGATTTTGGGAGTTTGCCGTGTTTTTTTTGATCCAATTTTTTCCCAGTTCTGTCTTCTTTAGGTTCTTGTACCCCATTAAAGTCCCCACAGAAAAGAAAGTTTCCCTGATTAGTTTCTTGAGTGTAATTTATTAGTTCCTGTAGTAGTTTTTGATAGAAGACTTTTTTCCCTTCGGTTGGAGAATATACCCCAACTATCAGTATCTTTATTCCAGGGAGATGAGCCTCTACTCCCACATAATGGCCTTAGTCATCTTGGAATTTCAGTTCCGATTTAAAATTTGGATTTATATACAATACTACTCCTTTTTTCTTCTTTTTGGCTGCAGATACATAACAGGTTCCTAATTTTGAGTTCCGAAGGTATTTTGTGTCTTTATCTTTCATTTTAGTTTCTTGCAAACAGATCACATCAGCTTTTGCCTTTTCGATGTAGTGGAATACTTGTCTTCCCTTGTAATTTGAATTCAACCCTTTCACATTCCAAGATAATGCTTTAAGGGTCATAGTTCTTGATCTAGATTTCCTCTTCTTCTACGTAAAGGTCTTCTAATTCAAGCTCTGGTTCTTTCAGTTCTTTATCTATCTTCCAATTTTAGGTCTGGTTCACTACTTAACGAAATCCGTTCTTGTTCCTCTTCATCTTGATTATGATCTGGATTTGTTTCTGGTAAGTTCTCTTCTTGTATCTCCTCTTCACTCTGATTTCTTTTCCTGGAGTTGTCTCGCCCTCTCATCTTCTAATTCTCTTTTTAGTTTTTCATATATTTCCGCAGCTCTCAACACATTGTTGATACGATATCTTCTTTGTTTATAAGCAAAAGATAATCCTTCTATCCTTTCCCATTTATACGTTATTTTATACTTTTGGAGTAGCTGCGTTAAGGATCTGTAATCCTGTCTCTTCTTCAGAATTTTGTATGGAATATCTTTAAAAATCTTTATGATCTTATCTCCAATTTTTAATGGTTTTCCATAGTTAGTTTGAATTATTTGACCTCTTATCTTGGTTCTAGTACAACAAACAACAATATCTCTAGGCCACCCCTTTTCTCTTGCAAGATTTGAGCTGGCTGTAAAGATCCTGTCTACTTGTAGCTCCATTCTGTTGGTGTCTAATTCTATGTATGCTGCCAACACAGGGATTATCTCTTCGTAAAGATTTTCCCCGGGGACTTTTTCCATCCCTCTAAGTTTAACACATTTATCTCGATGTCTTAATTCTTGGTTTTTTTTTAAATAATTTTTATTGATTATACAGCAAAGAACAAAAAATTAAAACAAAAAATTAAAACACCATGTGCTATACATAATAGTGGAACAAAAAAATTTCAACCAACGCAAACTTACATTATTATTTCTCTCTATTACCATTAGAATCATAAGCTTATTCAGCTTATTCTATATAATACTACTTGTATATTTTTGCTACCTATCTTTAATTCTTATTCTCATTATACTCATTTTTATTATAATAGTTTCATTCTTAATTCTATATTTTTCTCTTAGATTTAATCTATTGCTATTACTAAATATAATCTTATTACTTAACATATCAAACTATCTCTAAAGGTAAACCCACTCCCCAAAGCCGATTATATTTTAACTTACTTTTTTTTTTACAAAATTAAACAGCACATATCCAATTTAAACAATACACCACATAATTAACACACACAAAAAAAGTGATTACCCACCCCCCAGAGCCAACTTTTTATTTAATCCACTTTCCAAAATTGCCATTCTTCTTGTGAAAGGGTAGCTTTACCATCTCTTATCAAAGCTTTTTCCAAAAATATTTTCCAAATTTCTCCAAAATCATTCCCTTTTACTAAACCTTTCATAAATCTAATTCTACATGTTAATTTGTCATTAACTGCAATTTTCCACACTTCTTTATACCATTCCTCTATTTGAAGTTTTTCATTTGTTTTCCATTTTTTTGCTATTATTAACCTCGCTGCAGTTAACATTTACCATCACTACAGATGTATTATGTGAATATAATTGATTTATTAACCCTTTAAATCTCTCTCCTAATCCTATTTTATTTAAAATTATTTTTAATGCCGGCCATTCCACACAATCAAAAGCTTTAAATATATCTAATGCTAAAATTCCAGCTTTTTGTTTATCTCTATCCATTATATTTATTTTATTTATCGTTTTCCCTATTAAATTTGCCATCTGTCTTCCTTGAATAAAACCACATTGATCTATATGTATATACTTATAAACAAATTTATTTAACCTCTTCGCCATTATTGCTGTCAATATTTTTGCATCTTGATTTATTAAAGATATTGGTCTATAAGAACCTGGGTCTGTAGGATCCTTACTTGGTTTTAAAATTAATATTATTAATGATTGCTTCCATGATAATGGGATTTTATCACCCCTTAATATACTATTATATGGTACTTTTAAATTAGGAATTAAACATTTTTTAAATGTTTTATAATATTCTGGACCTAGTCCATCCAGTCCTGGTGATTTCCCTCCTTTTAAATTATTTATTACTTCTTCTATTTCCTCTTCTGATATCATTTCTTCCATCAACCCTTTATCTTGTTCTGTTAGCTTTACTTTCCAATTCTTATTAATATATTCCTCTAAATTCTCTACAGATTTTTCTTCTGCTGAGTACAATTCTCGAAAAAATTCCTCAAATATTTTTAATTTCTCTTTCATCAGCCTTTTTTCTTCACCAAATTTATCTTTTACTACACCAATCATATTCCTAGTTTTTTTTCATTGTACTGATTTAGCCAGCATTTTAGAATTTTTATTACTATATTCAAAAAATTCCCTTTTCAAATATATTAACTTTTTCTGAACTTCATCCATTTCTATCTTTTCTAATTCATTTCTTTTTGCTTGTAGTACTATAAATTTCTGTTTAGTCCTATCTATTATATATTCATTCTCTAGTTCCTTTATTTCTTTTTCTAACTTCAATTTTTTCCCCCTAATTGTCTCTTTAATTTTCTTGATTCTTTAATACATAATCCTCTTACCACTGCCTTCATAGTATCCCATAATACATCTTGTGTTACTTCCTTATTGTTTATATCCCAAATTTCTTGCCACTCCTTCTCTATTTTATTTACTATCTCTTTATAGTTAAGTAAGTTAGTATCCAATCTCCAACTTTTTGCTTCTCTATAATTCTTTTTCATAGTTAAATCCAAATTCATCAAAGCATAATCTGTTACTTTTATTGTTTCGATTTCCGTATTTATTAATCTAGGTATCATATTCTTTGAAACAAAAATATAATCTATTCTTGAATAATTTTTATGAACTGATGAATAATACGTATATTTCTTTTCCTCACCCTTTATTAACCTCCAAACATCTATCAGTTCATTTCTACTCACCAATTTATTTAAAATTGTTATATTATTATATCTATCTCTAATTAATGGATCCGATTTATCTTTCCACCTGTCCATCACCATATTAAAATCGCCTGCCATTATTATATAATCTCCTTTTATATTTTTAATCTTATTAAATATTTCATAGAATCATAGAAATTCAGAGTTGGAAGAGACCACACAGGCCATCCAGTCCAACCCCCTGCCATGCAGGAACACCCTCAAATCAATCCCGACAGATGGCCATCAAGCCTCTGCTTAAAAACCTCCAAGGAAGGAGACTCCACTACACTCCGAGGCAGCATATTCCACTGCCGGACAGCCCTGACTGTCAGGAAGTTCTTCCTGAGGTTCAGGTGGAATCTCCTTTCCTGCAGCTTGAATCCATTGCTCCTTGTCCTGGTCTCTGGAGCAGCAGAAAACAAGTCCCCTCCTTCCTCTATGTGGCATCCCTTCAAATATTTAAACATGGCTATCATGTCCCCTCTTAACCTCCTCTTCTGCAGACTAAACATACCCAGCTCTCTAAGTCTATCCTCATAGGGCATGGCTTCCAGGCCTCTCACCATTTTGGTCGCCCTCCTCTGGACTTGCTCCAGCTTGTCAATATCCTTCTTGAATTGGGGTGCCCAGAACTGGACACAGTATTCAAGATGGGGTCTAACCAAAGCAGAGTAGAGTGGTACCAGTACCTCCCTCGATCTAGACACCATACTCCTATTGATGCAGCCAAGAATTGCATTGGCTTTCTTGGCTGCCGCATCACACTGCTGACTCATGTTCAGCTTGTGGTCTATGAAGACTCCTAGATCCCTTTCACGCGTACTGCTATCCAGCCACGTGTCCCCCATCCTATATTTGTGGATTCCATTATTTCTGCCTAAGTGTAGGACCTTACATTTCTCTCTGTTGAATTTCATTTTGTTCGCCCTGGCCCAGCTCTCCAATCTATCCAGGTCATTTTGAATTTTGATCCTGTCCTCTGGCGTCTTAGCAACCCCTCCCAATTTGGTGTCATCTGCAAATTTGATGAGCATGCCCTCTATTCCTTCATCCAAGTCATTGATAAAAATATTGAACAGCACTGGGCCTAGGACAGAACCCTGTGGCACCCCGCTAGTCACTTCTCTCCAGGAGGAAAAGCAGCCATTCGTGATCACCCTTTGGGTTCGGTCGGTCAACCAATTACAAATCCAACTAACGGTAGCCCTGTCCAGCCCACATTTTACTAGCTTCGTTGCAAGAATGTCATGGGGAACTTTGTCAAAGGCCTTACTGAAATCGAGATATGCTACATCCACAGCACTCCCTTCATCTATCAAGCTAGTAACTCTATCATAAAAAGAGATAAGATTAGTCTGGCATGACTTATTTTTGAGAAATCCATGTTGACTTCTCGTGATTAGCGCGTTGCTTTCTAAATGATTAGAAACTGACTGCTTAATGATCTGCTCCAGGATCTTTCCGGGTACTGATGTCAGGCTGACTGGGTGATAATTATTTGGGTCCTCTTTTTTTTCCCTTCTTGAAGATGGGGATAACATTTGCTCTCCTCCAATCTGCTGGAACTTCTCCTGTCCTCCAAGATTTCTCAAAAATTATAGCAAGCGGTTCCGAAATGACCTCTGCCAGCTCTTTTAATATCCTAGGATGCAATTCATCTGGCCCTGGAGACTTGAATTCATCCAATGCGGCCAGGTATTCCTGTACCACCTCTCTACTTATTATGTGCCTCATTTCCTCTGCTTCCTCCCCTGCTCCCCAACCGCCAGGTTGAGTGCTTGTATCCTTCTGGGAAAATACGGAGGTAAAGAAGGTGTTAAGTAGCTCTGCCTTTTCTCTCCCCCCTGTGAGTAATTCGCCATCTTCTCTGCGTAGCGACCCTACTGTCTCCTTCTTTTTCCTTTTGCTGCGGACATATTTAAAAAAACTCTTTTTATTGTTTTTAATGTCTCTGGCCAGCCTAAGCTCGTTCTGTGCTTTAGCCTTTCTGACTTCCTCCCTACATCTCCTGGCTACTTGCTTAAATTCTTCTTTGGTGGTTTCCCCCTTCTTCCATTTCCTATACATGTTTCTCTTAACTCTTAGCTCAGCTGAGAGTTCTTTAGTCAACCATTCTGGTTTCTTCAGATGCCTTCCATTTTTCCTCCTTAATGGCACTGTTTTAGACTGTGCCTTCAGTATCTCCTTTTTAAGGAACTCCCATGCCTCCTGAACTCCTTTCCCTTTCACTATTCCTGACCACGGAATTCCAGCCAGCAGCTCCCTAAGTTTACAGAAGTCCGCTTTTTTAAAATCTAAGATGAGTGTCTGGCTACCCTTATCTTCTCCTTCCCACTGAATGCTAAATTCCAACAGGGCATGGTCACTCCCCCCTAAAGATCCAACCACTTCTACCTCATTCACAAGGTCATCCCTGTTGGTCAAGACCAGATCTAGAATATTTGATCCCCTTGTGGCCTCTTCCACCTTCTGGACCATGAAGTTGTCTGCAAGACAAGCAAGAAACTTGCTGGACCTTGCTGCCTTGGCAGAGTTTGACTGCCAGTATATATCCGGGTAATTGAAATCTCCTATTATTACTGTATCCCTCCTCATTGAATGTGCAGTCATTTGGTTGAGGAAGGCGTCATCCAAGTCCTCAGCCTGGGTTGGAGGTCTGTAGTAAACCCCCACCAGAATATCCCTATTGTTTCTCGCTGCCTTAATTCTTACCCAAATGCTCTCGACCTGGCTTTCTGGGTTTAAGTCCTGGATCTCTTCACAGGTGAAAACATCCTTGACATACAAGGCTACTCCTCCTCCTTTCTTGTTTGGTCTATTTTTACAAAACAGGCTATACCCCTCTATTCCTGTATTCCAATCATGAGACTCATCCCACCAGGTCTCAGTGATGCCTATCAAATCGTATTTATTTTCTTGTACTAGGAGTACAAGCTCATCCTGCTTGTTTCCCATACTCCTTGCATTAGTGTAGAGACACTTAAGTCCCTGGGCCCTTCCTGCAAGTCCTGTACTATTGATTCTACTCCTCCCGCCATTGGCCGCTTGTACTACTTGTCCAGTATCATTTGGGCCTTTTCCCCCTATGTTCTCTGAGTCCTTGCCCTGAATAATATTGTCCCCCTCCCCAGTGGAACTTGGTTTAAAGACCTCTTAATCTTCCTTGCAAGACTGTTAGCAAAAACATTCCTGCCAAGTTTTGTGAGGTGCAGCCCATCCCTCTCCAGAAGCCCATGTTCATGGAAATTCAGGCCATGTTCCAAAAACCCAAACCGTTGTTGGTGGCACCATGTGCGGAGCCAGTTGTTGACCTCTACTATTGCCCTTTCCCTACGTGCGCCGTATCCTTGAACAGGGAGGAGAGACGAAATGACCACCTGCACACCAAGGTCCTTAAGCTTTCTCCCCATACGTTCGTAGTCCTTTGCAATGTGGTTTAAGCTGCTCCTCGCAGTGTCATTGGTTCCGACATGAACCAAAATGAGGGGCTTATAGTCAGTGGGTTTGACTAGTCTGGTTAGCCTCTCCGTTACGTGGTTGATCCTGGCCCCAGGAAGACAACAGACCTCTCGATTGAGCTTGTCCGTTTTGCAGATTGCTGTTTCAGTTCCTCTTAGCAAAGAGTCCCCAACAACCAGAACTCGCCTCTTCTGAGGCTTCCCCTGGGCTCCTCGATAAGCGTGTTTTACCAGGACTGCCTGAGCATTCTGTTGAGGCTGGGAGCGTTGATCTAGTTCCTGTTGCCGATGTTGGATTCTTTCTTGTTGACCTTCTGTTCCCTTCTTCATAAAACTCTTTTTGTTTCTCATTAGGTGCATAAATATTCGCTATAACATATATTTCTCCATCTATTTTGCCTTGTATAATTACATATCTACCTTTTTCATCTAACTCAACACTTGTTACCATAAAATTACATCTTTTAGAAATTATAATTGCTACTCCTCTTGATTTAGATGTACCAAATGCTTCCTCATAAGCGGCAGCCCAATTCAATTTAAGCTCATTTTTTTTATCTCGTTTTCCATGTGTTTCCTGTAAAAAGATTATATCAGCCTTATCTTTTTTTAATATCGATTCTATCCTTTTCCTCTTTATTATTGACCCTAATCCTTTCACATTTAATGTTGATATTCTCAATCTATTCTCCATTTTTCATATTTCCAATCTCTTAATCCTACTCCCCATTGGCTCTTTAGTGTAGTGCTCCCCTTATCTTGATTCTTGTTGTAGCCTTAACGATTCTTCCTCTTTTTGGCTGTTCTGTATTGTCTCCTTTTCTTTTTCCAAGTGGCTTGTCTTCTGTTGAAGTTCTTGGATATCTCCTTTCATTGTTTTGATCTCCTTATTCATTGAATCCATTCTTTTCCCAATTGCCTCTGTTTCTTTCTTGATCTCTGTCTTGATTTCTGCTCTTGCTTCCTTCATTTCCTGTCCAATTTCTTGTTTAATTCCTATAACTTCTTGAAGTATTTTTGCTATCTACTGGCTCATTTCTATTGATGATCTTCTAGTTGGGTCTACCAACTCCAGTGGAGTTTGAGTCTGTGCCTTTGCACCTTTTCTTGTAGTTGTCGCCATGTTTACTATAATTGTACTATTATACTTTCTATTCACTGTAATTCTTTACACTAATAGACTACTTAAATTGAACAAGTCTATGTAAGAGTTAATTACTGTTGTCAAGCCTCTGATTTGTTTTCAGTCTGGATGTTATCTAGAAGGTCATTTACCTCAAGGTCGTCCTTTTCAGTCAGTAATTTTCGCCTGTTCTCTCTTATCTCATAAGTGTCTTACTTTAGTCCCCAGGGAAAGTTCTCTTATACCCTGTATCAATAGAATACTGTAAAAGCACACTTGTATAAACACTTCTATGAGTATACAATAAAGTAAATGCTTACTTAATATTACTTAATATTAAATTAATATTAGATAGTAGCGGATATCAGATGTCTCTTATTATCAGTTAAGTATCACTTACGGTCACTTAATTATGACTTGCCCACCCCTGCAATTCCTTTCTCTTCAGTAATTTCCATTCTCTCTATCACCCCCAGTTCATTTCTTTACTAACAGCATCAAATAATCATACACAATTTCTCAGTTCATAAATTTTTGAAATCTGATTTAGTTCACTTAAATCCCACTAAATTTGTCAGTTTTTATACGTTGTCCTCCTAATCCTCGAGATCGTTAAATATCACAACTATTAAATCCTTGAGTCATGAAATCATTGAAACATTAAATCCCCCACCTTGTTAACTATCCCAATTACTTTGACTTCTAAATTCATTCAAAAAAAAAAAAGGTTTAACATAATTAAAACAATTAAACCATCATCTTCGAATTGTTTCCTCTCCAGTAATTCTCCAGCTTCAGTATTGACTTCTCCCTGCTTCAAGTCTCTGTTTCTCTATTTCTCAGTCTCTCCTTGCCTGTCCTCCACGGCTATTTCTTCCGTGCCGATATATCATCCGCGTTCTTCAGCAAGCTCAAGCAGCTCCTTAAGCAACTCCACTGCGAGCTCAAGCCCTTTCCAGATCTTCCTTCACTAGTCTTGTCATACACAGTCTTTGTCATAGACAAGTTCAAAATTAATCTCCATCCTTTTCAGTCTGGGTTGTGTTGATTAAACAGTCTATAGTCAGTTAACCGAAAACAAAAACGTAGAGAAAAACTCCTTTTTTTCCCTTTGCCGCATCGTCTCTCCAAAAAAGAAAGAAGAAGAAGTCGTGCGTTTTTAAGATAGTGTCTCCTCTCAGAATTCCATTAATTAACCATTTAACAAAACCCTTTTATTTTTGTCTTTTTCCTCTGTTCTTTTCTTGATCTTTCTCCTCCAAATCGTTCAGTCTTTCCAGTAGCAAACTCTGCCTTTCTCTCTCTGCTTTGCCGAACCCCCTCCTTTTGTCCCTTTACTGTATCCTTTCAACGACCCGGTTCTTCTTCTCCCCTCTCCTGCTTCCTATATCCCGTTCAGCTCGATCTTTCAACCTTTGAGAAGGTAAAGCTGCTACACTCTAGAGTCCGTTTCTTAAGTTCCCTTCCAGGTTTTTAAACTTAGTCTCTTAATCTGTAAGATTTTAAAAAAGTCTCGGACGGCGCTGAACTGGAACCCAGCAACTTACACGTGGCTGTGAACGCTCTTTGGTCCCCTCGCCTTTCTTCCAGCTTTTCGAGCCTCTTGACGGTGCTCTTCAGCCTCGAAGGTGGCAATGGACCCCTAGTGAGCTCCCCCGGACCCCCTTTACCGGGGGGTACTCTGCCAGCCAATTCTCCGCTGGCAATCCACGTGTCGTTGCCACTTCAGTGGGAGCTTTCATGCTGAGGTGGTTATCGGGCCACCATTGAAACCGGAAGTGCCCACTGGAAGTTTTTGGCTATATTTTAAGCTTTGTACAGCACTGTTGGAAAAAGTAATAATCCAAATATCCAATCCGAAAGTGGAGTTAGGCTTTGCTTGATACCTGGAGGATTTTTTTTTAAATTGCACTCCAAAACAGGCAGACGTAACTTTCTCTTCTGCAGATGATTCCTGATACTTCTTCCTCCCTTCCTAATGACTGAACCTAATGCACTTTCTAAACCTGAGGTCATTTCTTGTCTGGAGGAGGGACCAGAGCCATGGTGTCAGATTCTTCACACTCAGATTCAAAGGGCAAGTCATCAATGTAGTCAGGTAGACAGAAGTCAGCCACAGAGCCCTCCTGCCTGGAAGAGGGATGGTCCCCTACTGAGCCATGGGGTAGGCAGATCTAGGTAACGTTTCCATATTTACAATTGCTACTCTTTCACAATTGTGGCATTATTGCAAGGATTGTAATTACCCCCAATCTATTTTATTGGGCATCAGCTGCTTGGGAAGAAGGTCCATTCTGCCAACGATTATAGCCTGGCTGACTGATATTTCCACCATCAGGTTTGAGGGAGTCAAACCAAAAGAGATTCTTTAGTTAAGTGTTCTGAGTTAAGAAGAAATAGCTAAGTAGCTGATTGAGACCACTGGCCCATATGTCTCAATTTCCCTGCTACTACCTCTGTTACTGACAGTCCAGCACCCTTCCTTCGGAAGATGCTTGTGGAAAGATCACAAAGCCCTGGTCCTCCCAGGTTGTACTTTGTCTCTGCATCTTCAATACAGAGGCATTTAATGGTTTCCTTTCGTTCCCATGATTAATACTCATGAAGAAGGGGAAAAAAACACAACTTCTCTTTAAAACTAATGTTGCTTATCCTTTAGCATTTTATTTGTTTGTTCAGCCCCATATTTTCTCTCCAAAGTCCTTCTCTGTAATACTTGAGATTCAGTCATTTCTCTGCTGGTCCTTCTCCCTAGAACCGGAATGGAGTGAACTAACTCAACATGAGAAATATGGAATCCCTTTTAAGGATGAGTTGGTTCTTGCCAGACACCAGAGAGCCCATGAAGAGGAGCGACACTGTAGCAGAGAAAAGCCTGAGGATTGTTTAAAACACAAGGGAAAGAAATGCTTCAGATGTGATGCATGTGCAAAATGTTTTTCGTACAAGAGAAGTCTTGTGATTCATCAGAGAGTCCACACAGGAGAGAAACCATTCAGATGCCAAGTGTGTGAGAAATGCTTTTCTTGTCTTTCAAACCTGGTGACTCATGAGAGAGTCCACACAGGAGAGAAACCATACAAGTGCCAGGAGTGTGGGAAATGTTTTGTTCAAAAACCACACCTTTTGACCCATCAGAGAGTTCACACAGGAGAGAAACCATTCAGATGCCAAGTGTGTGAAAAATGCTTTTCTTCTCCTTCAAACCTGGTGACTCATCAGAGAGTCCACACTGGACAGAAACCATACAAGTGCCAGGAGTGTGGGAAATGTTTTACTTGGAAGAATGGCCTTGCAAACCATCATACAACACACACAGGAAGGAGACCATACAAGTGCCAGGAGTGTGGGAAATATTTTGCTCATAAACAACACCTTGTGACCCATCAGAGAGTCCGCACAGGAGAGAAAGCATACAAGTGCCAG
>CAOLHI010007218.1:0-17490 GCA_948474755.1 Ctenosaura bakeri
TAAAAAGTCGAACTGTTGAACATGAGAAACCCACGCAAGGGAGGCCTTGTGTGCTTTGCTGTGGGAAACCCTTTTGAATTCAACTCTGAACTGGTGGCTCATGTGCGAACCCACAAGGATAAGAAACTGGAATGTCCTGACACCAAGAAAACCCTCATTTGCTCGGAATGTGGAGATACCTTTAAATATGCCTCAGCCTTCAAGGCGCACCAGAGAGTTCACAGAGGTGAGAACCCAGCATAAGGGGTTTACTGGCGTTATTGTGTAATATTTGGGTTTACAGTGGCCTCTCCGCAATTGTGAGGGTTTGAGGCACAATGGAAAAACTGTGACTAGTCCCCTAATCAATCCCCTTCCAACTCCCCTCCAGATTTCCCCGCCATTCTTTGCCTCTGGCCCCAGCGTTCCGGGGGAAGAAAAAAAGACAAGGCAAGGGCTTACCTGTACTTTCCCCTTAGACAGAGAAGAGCAGAGTTTTGGAGTTCTAGCTACTTCTGGTTGCCATCTTGAGAAAGGAGGGGTAGGAGCAAAGAGGGCACCTGGCCAGTCAGCGACCATTACACAGCAGAATGTACAGCTATATGGCAAGAGAGGACATGCCTCCAGCAGTGGAAGTGGGGGCTTTGCTCACCCAAAAGGAAAAAAATGTCCATTTTAAACACAAGCCTGGAAAGCTTGCAGTGAGGAATGCAACGGAATGGGAGGAGGAAATGGGATTGGGGGGAAGGCAAGCACGTGCCTCTCGAATAATGAAATTCGCCAAAGTCAAACCCGCAAATGTGGAGGGGGGACTATATATTCCAGTATGCAAGTTGAGTATAGGTAGAAGCATAATGTGAACAGATTGGATTATGCCAGTGTAAATGTAAGTACTTTTTGGAGTATTGGGCAAGGAGGCGTGCAGTACCCTTTACTCAATGCCATTTTATCAGCTGTGCCGTGGCAAATGGTGCCCAAGTGTAGGTCTGCCCCTCTGGCCTGTGATGGGTGAAATGAGATGTGGGGGTGCAGAACAGCCTTCACCTTTCTGAACCTGCAGCATAAGTTTGTTGGTAGAACTTAACTCCCCACTGACATTCTAATATGATCTCAACTACTGTCTCCCATAGGTCCATTAATGTTTCCAACCCCTGCAATGACTATCTGCTTTGAACACCATAAAACATATTAAACACCTATTATTATTCCAGATAGCATTTACAATTATTTTCTTTCGCTGTGATCCTTTGCACATAGTTACATTGGAGAAAGCTCCATGTGACTTAATAAGAACAGGTTGCTTACCTGTAACTGTGGTTCTTCGAGTGGTCATCTGTGCCATCATACACTAGGAGCTTTAGCGCCTGCGCGGTAGCGTTCTAGAGCTTGTTCGCTTGGCGGGAACCCCTCCCCCACGCCGGTACTGCGCATGCTCCTCCCACCGAGCAACGGTCTCTCCTCAGTTCTGTCGTCCGCCGTAGAACCTACAGGGACCTGAGAAAGAGGGGAGGAAGGGCGGGTGTGTATGATGGCACAGATGACCACTCGAGAACCACAGTTACAGGTAAGCAACCTATTCTTCTTTTCGTGGTCTCTGTGCCTTCATACACTAGAAGACTGTGTAGCTTACCGGTCGGATGGCGGGTCAGGTCCTACAGCATGGAAGCCAGCACCTCACGTCCGAACCGAGCATCTCTGCGTGACCGGCAGTTGAGCCTGTAGTGGCGCACGAAGGTCGATGGTTGGGACCAGGTCGCCACACGGCAGAGTTCATGCAGGTCAACTCCTCGCAGGAGGGCCGCAGAAGTAGCCACAGCTCTCATCAAAGAATTCAGCGCTGGAGCAGGAGCTGGCGGAGGCTTCCTCGCAAGCTTCGTACGCCAGCTGTATAGTCTGTACCACCCACTTGGAGAAGCGCTGGGTGGACACCTTGTAGCCCTTCCGACGTCGCCCATAACAAACAAAGAGATGCGGTGTCTGTGGAAGGAAACAGTCCTGTCCTTGTAGAAGGCCAAGGCCCGACACACGTCCAAGAAGGGAGTGAAGGGACCGCTCCGATGGTCTCGTCAAAGATTGAGGGAAGAAGGCAGGCAGGATGATGTCCTGGTTGAGATGGAAACTGGACACCACCTTAGGCAGGAAAGAAATGTCAGGTCTCAGGACCACCTTGTCTCTGTGGAAGACCGTGAAGGGCTCATCGGATCGAAGAGCTGTGATCTCACCCGCTTGCCTCGCTGAGGTCACCGCTACCAGGAAGGCAGTTTTCAACGTTAGAAGCCTGTCATCCGAGGTCGCCATCGGCTCGAAGACGGTTTCGTCAGCTGCGACAGCACCAACGAGAGGGACCACGGCGGTAGCGGCGGCGATACCGGCGGGTAGAGATGTTGAAGTCCTTTCAGGAACCGCTTAACGGTATCGTTCCTGAAGAAAGCCGATGCCGCAGATCGTGGCGGCTGGTATGCCACGATCGCGGAGAGGTAAACTTTTAGGGATGGAAACGCCAGGCCCTGTTGCCGGAGATGGAGGAAGTGCAGGACGGTAGAGAGTCCAGCAGACGATACCAGCTCACTCCTCTCATTAGCAAAGGTCAGGAAGCGTCGCCACTTGTATTGGTAGTTGCAACGGGTGGATTCCTTCCTGGCCGCGACGAGGACGGTACCGAGCACGGGATCGTCTAGTGCGATATCCTCCAGGCATGGAGGGCCAGGCGTGGCAGGTCCGGATGGAGGACTCGGCCGCTGGAGTGGGAGAGCAAGCCCGGCGTCGATGGTAGCCGGAGCAGGTCGCCTCGTGCAGCCCGTAGCAGGGGTGTGAACCAGTGCTGCCTCGGCCAGTACGGGGCTACCAGGATCGCGTCGGCTCGGTCGGCGAGGATCTTCGATAGCGTCCAGCCGAGCAACGGGAACGGCGGGAACGCGTAGAGGAGTTCCCCGGTCCACGGAAACTGGAAGGCGTCTCCGATGGAAGCGCGATCGTGGGCCCGCCCTCGAACAGAACCGGCGACACTTCGCGTTTTCCCTGGTCGCGAAGAGGTCGATCGACGGTTCGCCCCAGCGGTCTAGAATCAGTCTGAACGCCTCTCGGGAGAGAGACCATTCGTGATGGGATGAGGTGTCCCTGCTGAGGGCGTCTGCCATGGTGTCTATCCTGCCCGGCCAGGTGAACCAAAGGCCGGCGATCTCGTGTGCAGGCGGAAGATGCACCATTCCCACAGGTCGAGAGCGATGTTGAGCAGCGTCGTGGAACGAGGCTCCTCCTTGTCTGTTGATAGACGGCGGTGGTATTGTCCGTCAGGACCGGACTGTGCGGCCTGCTACGGCGTGGCGGAACGCTCGTAGTGCTTTCGAGACAGCGAGTAGCTCTAGTGCGTTGATATGAGAAAGCGGGTCCCGTCATCGGTCCATCTGTCGCGCGGACTCTGAGGTCGCCGCAGTGGGCACCCCATCCGTACAGAGGGAGGCGTGGGCTCGTACTCTGCACCTTCGGTGTCAGGCTGTTGGAAGGGCATCCCGGACATCAGATTGCTTCGCGACTGCCACCATCGGAGGTGGGCGCAGGACGTCCTCCGGCAGTTGCAGTCGGATGGTCTGTTTGTCTCGCAGGGGGTCGAATATGCGAACGAACCAGTGTTGAAGAGGTCTTGCCCTCAGTCTGGCGGGGTACGGTCACAGCGGTTGTCGCAGCCATGTAGCCGAGGAGCTGCTGGACGCTTCTCGCAGACAACGTTGGGGGCCGTGTAGGCGTGAGCGGCGGCCCGGATGAGGGTTTGGGCCCGAGTCTCTGGCAGGTACGCCTTGGTGGAGGTGGAGTCGAGAGTGGCCCCGTGGAGTCCAAGATCCTCGCTGGCTCGAGGTGGGACTTCTTCGGATTGACTTGTAGGCCAAGGCGAGTCAGGAGCGACAACGTCATGTGGACGTCGTGGTAAAGTCTCTGTTTGCAGGACGCCACCAACAGCCAATCGTCGAGGTAAGGTAGGCGACACCCCTCGTCCGCAGGAAGGATCCACCGGGGCCATGCATTTGGTAAAACCCCTTCAGGACAGTGAAAATACGAACGGCAGCACCTTGTACTGGTAGCAGGTGTCGTCGACTGCGAAGCGGAGGTACGTCTGTGCTGCGGGCGAATGGCGATGTGAAAGTGCACGTCTGAAGTGATGGGGGGCGAACCAGTCTCCTCGATGGAGGAAGGGCAGGATCGACGGTATCGTGACCATCTTGAACCCTTGGGGCGGATGTAGTAGTTCACCCCTCTGAGGTCGAGGATTGGCCGGAGGGTCCCGTCGGCTTTTGGTACCCATGAAGTACCGGGAGAAGAAGCCGGTGGTCTTGGCTTCCTGCGGGAGCTGCTCGATCGCTCCTTTCTGAAGGAGGGACTGGATCTCTTCCAGGAGCCGGACTCGACGGAGTGGAGTAGTAAATGCCTCGAGGTGGAATATCGTGAAACTCGATGGCGTAGCCAAGACGATGATGGAAAGCACCCAAGAGTCCGTGGTGACATGTTGCCACTCCAAAAGGTGTCGAGCCAGGAGTCGGTCGGTCTCCGAGCGCTGATGGTAGGCTGAAGAGTGGATATTGGGTGGTCCTGCAAGACACGTCAAAATCGAGACTTCGCGTCCGAGGAGGACTTCTTAGAGGAAGCCGGACGGCGTCTAAAAGTACGTCTGGCCGACGAGACAGAGGACGGTCTCGACTGGCCGGACTGGGCCGAGCGCTGGAACGACAAGGTGGAAGATCGTCGCCAGGATGGGCCGAAGGTGGAGGTCCTGCGGGCTTGCGTGGCCGGCTGGAGCCCGATCTTTTTGGCAGTCAACCTCGCCTTAACCAAATTGTCCAGCGCCTGGTCGGTAGTAGAGTTGAAGAGGCCCTAGCGCGTCGAAGGGGAGATCCTCGATCCTCCTTCGGGTGTCCTCTTGGATATCGGCCGGTCTGAGCCAGGCATGGCGGCGCAAGCCATGACCCAGGAGGGGAATGTCCACGGTGCCGAGGCGCCATCTTGCTGAGGCGATGGATATGGCCTCGTTGAAGATGACCGAGGCGGCCTGACTGATGTCCTCCAGTACCGCCTCCATCGCCGAAGGTAGAGGAGGTCGAGTACCTTCTTGGCGCTGCCGGCGAGGCAAGCCTGCGTGTTGGACAACCTAATATGCAAGGAGGCAGCGGAATAAAACCTTGCGTAGGCGTCCAACTTCCTGCCCTCTTTTATCCGACGGAGGGGTGGTGTGTTGCCTGCCGGTGCCTTCTGCCGTGCTGACTCGACCACCACAGAGTTCAGTGCAGGGTGGTGAAGGGGTGGACTCACGTTATCCTGCTGCACCCTGTAGAGGTGCTCCAAACGCTGCGGTATCGGCTGTGCCGAGGCCGGTCTGTACGCGCGGACTTAACCACTTTAGCAATCCGGGGCAGAAGAGGCAGCGGGGCCGCGGCAGGTTCTTCCCCTCGAAGATGGGATCGTCATCCTCCGGCTCCGCATCCGCGATCTTAAGGCCAAGGGTAGAGGCCATGCGAAGCAGCATCGCAGAGAACTGGTGGACGTCCTCTGGAGCTGAATCTGGGATCAGCTCCCCGAATCCCAGCGGAGGAGACTCCTGGGAAGCCGCCTAGGAAACCTCAGACTCCGCACTCGAGTCGTAGGACTCCGAGCTCGGTGAGTCCTCTCGCCGCTCAGTGTCCGGCTCCTTCACTGCCATCGCGGGTGCAGCCTTCTTGGGCTTCTCCGCAGCCGGGATGGTGGTAGTGGCAGCGTCACGCTTCGGCTGGCTCACCACAGACTTCACCTTTCTAGTGGTGACCGGCGTAGTCTGACAGGCCGTGGTGGTCGTGGCCTGTCCAGTCACCGCTGACTCCGTAGGGCGCATCGCCGTAGCCGTAACCCTGGGAGGTGGCGATACCGCTCGGTATCGAGGCGAAGGCTCTCTCGCCCCATGGTATCGGGGCGAGGGAGAGCGGCTGAAGGAGCGGCGAGTGTCGACGGCAAACGGCTTCGGTGCCGACGGTACCGAGAGAGTCTTCTCCTGGCGAGCGTGAGTCGCGCTGTCTCCGAGGTGACCGGGACCTCCGGAAGGTCTCCCAGCGTCTCGGGTCACGATGGTACCGATCCCAGTACGATGGAGAATGTGACCGGTAAGAAGCCGGGCGCTCTCTCCCACTCAGATTCCCTCGCGTACCTGGCCAGCGTAGGACGCCAAGGTGTATCTGGAGGCAGACGAGCGAGGTTGTTCCTCTCTTGTCTCCCTAGGAGGCGGCGAGGCCACCGGATGCTCCGAAGAGCGGGACCGGGACCTGAACGAAGGAGGAGAACGCCGCTCCGGAGAAGCAGAGGGTTCTCTCTGCTGCAGGTCAGCTGACCTGCGACGGCTGGAAAGGCGGTGGTGCTCCTCCACCAGGGTTGGAGGGTCTACCACAGGCGAGCCCCGGGCGCTCTTGGGGGACGTCCTCGATCTCATCGTCCGATAGATCGACGGACTCGGCCTCGCCCTTTGGAAGGCTGCAGAGTCGGAGGAGGATGGGAGGTGCGACATCCCCAGGCCCGGGGAGTGCTTCTTTCTCCTTCTTCTTCTTCTTCTTCTTCTCCTTCTCCTTGCCCTTGTCTTCTCCGTCCGGAGCAGGGCGCTTTTAGTCCGGCGTCTCCTTAACGGGAGCCTCAGCCTTCCTCGCCGTCGAGGATTCTTTTGCTGACTTGGCAGCCGCCGAGAGCTTGGGGATCCTCGGTAACGCCGAGATCGGCGTTCGCGCCGGTACCAAGCCCGATACCGACGAGGTGGACGGAACGGCAGACGCCGATACCGTCGATGGCGTAGTTGTCTTCTTTTCGGCCATCTTCTTGGAAGTGGAGGTCTCATCGATTGCCCTGGCTGCCCAACAATAGGGACCCCCACGTCTCGCGGACCTGTTGCGGAGAGTCTGGGGAGTAAAATCCCGGCAAATTGGGCAACGAGAGTGTTGTGGGACTCGCCCAAGACAGAGGAGACACTCCTTATGGCCGTCGTTGAGGGCAACCTTGCACCCGCAGGACACGCGCTTTTTTAAAGAGCGCGGACGTAGACGAAACGCCAACAGAAAAGGTCCAAAATCACCAAATCCAAAGGGAAAGTCCGAGGAAAAAGGTAGGAAACAGTCCAAAAGTCCGAAAACCGTGAAAAAACAGCAAGCCAAGCACGAAGTCGAGGAACAAACCGAAGAACCTTCCGTACGGTGAGCGGCGGACGAGAAAGAACTGAGGAGAGACCGTTGCTCGGCGGGAGGAGCATGCGCAGTACCGGCGTGGGGGAGGGGTTCCCACCAAGCGAACAAGCTCTAGAAGTTTCCAAACGCTCCGCGCAGGCGCTAAAGCTCCTAGTGTATGAAGGCACAGAGACCACGAAGAAGAACCACAGTTACAGGTAAGCAACCTCTCTTATTAAGTCACATGGAGCTTTCTTTTACTTTTACTTTCTTTCTTTTCCTTTTCTTTCTTCATTTACAATTATTTTCTTTCGCTGTGATCCTTTGCACATAGTTACATTGGAGAAAACTTCCGTGTCATTTAATAACCTGATATAAACTTGAAATTAGAGCTGCCAAGCACCTCTTTGTGGTTTCTGTTGTTCTGTAGCCCAAAGCTCCTAAGGAGAAGATTATCAGAGAAGCAAAGAACTGGTGCTGTTTCTTAATCCTCTTAATCATCTCATTATCTCTTCTTGAATCATCTAATGCAACCCACAGTCTGCTTGTCAAGCAGCTCATGCCATTATTGAGTTCTTCTCAAATTTCATTCTTGTATGTAAACCACATTTGTTTGAGTCCTGTCCCTCTGAAGCGAAAGTAAAGTAACCTGCTTAGTTTGGTTTGCCCCTTGATAATTTTTCAAATATTTGAACACAACGTATTACCTTTTAGTCATCTCATCTTTAGGTTTGTTATACCTAATCCCCTCAAATGTTACTCATAGACTATTAATATCCAGGCAATTCCACACCATCTTTTACAATATCATTACACAAAGTAATCTTTACTATATGTTGAACTTATCTACTATATAAAAATCAAAGTTTGTATCTGGAGTTTGTCTGAGGCAGGTGAAGACCTCATATGAGTGGCTGAGTGAGGCAAGAAGACCT
Source organism: Ctenosaura bakeri (assembly GCA_948474755.1). Classification (NCBI taxonomy): domain Eukaryota; kingdom Metazoa; phylum Chordata; class Lepidosauria; order Squamata; family Iguanidae; genus Ctenosaura; species Ctenosaura bakeri. Next base: position 8,075 of record CAOLHI010007218.1, read on the forward strand.
CCGTATGATTAGCTGGCTGTGGAGAGATTTATATGGAGATCCTTGGGTTGGCAGTTTACAGGGAGGGGCCTCAGAATTCTCAGCCAGAGAACTCTTGGACCTCAGGCGAGTTGCTATGGAGACGAGAGGCCACTACAGCAGAGAAGGGCAGTGTATTCCCTCAGAAACCAAACCTCTGTTATGTTACAACTCTGAATACAGATTGGATTGGGGAATATGGGGATAAGTTACAGGTACTGGAATAGGCTGGATGATTTGGAGACCAGGCCTAGCGGCAAGGAGGAGGACAGTGCATTCCCTCAGGAACCCAACCTCTGTATGTTAACAACTCTGAATACAGATTGGATTGGGGAATATGGGGAAAAGTTGCAGCTACGGGAGAAGACAGTTTGGTGAGTTCTTAAGAAGAACATAAAATCCTGGGCAACACTAGGTAGGTGCAGCCGTGTTTCAGTCAATTTCTTCCTGTGATATATACTTGGGCCTTAGGGAAGTGTCCAATAGTGCTATTAGAATGGTTACATTCAGACACACCAGGTGTCTGTGTGGACAGCAGTGGTCCAAGGTTGGTGGTCACTTTGGTGCCATAGTGGTGGGATAAGTGGAACTCCCAGCTCTTTGCTTCTGGTACTGCCCACAAATTTCCCTGTGTGAACCTGCCAGAGCTCTAAGATCCACAGGGCTTTCTCTTGGTCCTGCTACTGTCCTGGGTGAGGACGTGGGAGATCCTTCTCAATGGCTGCTAACACCATAGAATTCCCTTCCTTGGGCAGCTAGGACAGTGCCCCTTCCTTGCTCTCCTTTTGCAGCAGGCAAAAATGTTCTTATTTAAGCAGACATTTAATATGTAAGCAGGTAGGCTTTTAAGTTTTAAGAGGGAGCCCTGCTGGCGCAGTGGTTAAATGCCAGTACTGCAAGCCACAAGGTTGTGAGTTTGATCCTGCCAGGCTCCAGTTAACTCAGCCTTCCATCCTTCCGCAGGTCGGTAAAATGAGTACCCAGCTTGTTGGGGGCATGCATAGAAATACATGCTATTTGTAAGTTTTTCGCCGCCTCGATCAATATGGAGAGGTGGGATAAGAAAATAAAATAATAATGATGATAAATGTAAATAATAATAATAATAATAATAATAGTAAGTTATCAAGGCGTATTTAAAAATTTGGTAAGTTTTTATAATTTTATATTTTTTTAAACTGTGTTTAATTGTTTCAAATGTTTTACTAATGTTTTTAACTTTTTTGGAAGCCACCTTGGTACTGCTCTGGGAGAGAGGTGGCATATAAATCTAATAAATACAATAAAATAACATAAATGAAAATAATAAAATAAAATACATTTTTAAAAAAACATGGTAGAAACGATGTAATGCCTGGAAGCCAATCCTAATGAAGAATGACTTAGTGTGACAAGGCCTGCTTTTCCTTCTCACTGACTGATATGGCAGCTTCCCTTTTCCAGAGTCTGCTGAAGCGCCTTGCCACTTTATACAGCTCTGGCTTTCCTCAAAACACCACCTTGTGTAAAAAAGATATCACCTTCCAATTGTTATTCAGAACCCCCTTTAATGATTTACTGTAGCATGGTTCTGACTTTTGAGTAACTACTGAGAATTACTCAGCCAAGTAGGGGGACGCTTTATAAAGATTGACTATAATCTTTATTAAAACAGCAGACAGAATCAAGTATTGGTTTTGTGTTTATGTCCAAGCTCAAACAGATATTCAGAATGCATTTAAAAAGTTTCTTCTATCTTCACATCAGCATAAAGACACGGGTCTCACACACACACTGGCCTTAGGCACACACAGGCCTCAGGCTTCCCTTTTTGCCAAGAGCTCAGTTCCCCAATCTAGGTCACTCTTTGTGTGACCTGATTTAAAAAGTGGTTGGTTTCTCTTCTGCCCCTTTCTAGGCTTTCTCTGAGAAAACACCCCCTTTTCCTTCAACCCCCCCCCCCACCGGTTGACTGGAAAACTCTGACTGAAGAACTGACTCTCAGTCTTCTGGAAATCTTTTTTATGAATGACTTGGATGAAGGAATAGAGGGCATGCTCATCAAATTTGCAGATGACACCAAATTGTGAGGGGTTGCTAATACGCCAGAGGACAGGATCAAAATCCAAAATGACCTGGATAGATTGGAGAGCTGGGCCAGGGCGAACAAAATGAAATTCAACAGAGAGAAGTGTAAGGTCCTACACTTAGGCAGAAATAATGGAATCCACAAATATAGGATGGGGGACACGTGGCTGGATAGGGATCCGTGTGAAAGGGATCTAGGAGTCTTCATAGACCACAAGCTGAACATGAGTCAGCAGTGTGATGCGGCAGCACAAGAAGCCAATGCAATTCTCGGCTGCATCAATAGGAGTATGGTGTCTAGATCGAGGGAGGTACTGGTACCACTCTACTCTGCTTTGGTTAGACCCCATCTTGAATACTGTGTCCAGTTCTGGGCACCCCAATTCAAGAAGGATATTGACAAGCTGGAGCAGCACGGAGAGAGGCGGAGACCAAAGAGAATGGTGAGAGGCCTGGAAGCCATGCCCTATGAGGATAGACTAGAGAGCTGGGTATGTTTAGTCTGCAGAAGAGGAGGTTAAGAGGGGACATGAATGGCTGATGTTTAAATATTTGAAGGGATGCCACGTAGAGGAAGGAGGGGACTTGTTTTCTGCTGCTCCAGAGACCAGGACAAGGAGCAATGGATTCAAGCTGCAGGAAAGGAGATTCCAACTGAACCTCAGGAAGAACTTCCTGACAGTCAGGGCTGTCCGGCAGTAGAATCTGTTCCTCGGAGTGTAGTGGAGGCTCCTTTCCTTGGAGGTTTTTAAGCGGAGGCTGGATGGCCATATCTCGGGAGTGCTTTGGGGGTCTTAGCACATGGCAGGGGGTTGGACTGGATGGCCCCTGGGGTCTCTTCCAGCTCTGAATTTCTATGATTCTATGATTCTATGAAATCTGTCTCTCTCTCAATTCAGTGCCTACTATTTATGCCTGTTTTCTGAGGCCTCCAACCCCTCCTTCACACTACAAACGGTCCAGGTTCTCTCTGGAGTGGCCATTCTGGTTGCCTAGCAGCCTCTTGCTGGGCAGCTTTCTACCATTTGGAAAACCACTTCCCCCTATACTCAATCACACTTAGGTTAGTGGGTATGTTTAGCTTGGAGAAGAAAAAGCTCAGAAGTGACATGGTACTTATTTTTGGGGGAATGTAATGTAGAAGGTGGAGCCAGCTTGTTTTCTGCTGCTCCGAGAAGATGGAAGCCAAACCAATGGATTCAAATGACAAGAAAAGAGATTCCAACTAAACATTATGAAGATTTTTGCTCTTCCAAATAGGCTGCTTTAGAGGGTGGTAACTACATTAACTAACTAAAACACAAAAGAACTCTGGCCCTCCACACAAACTGTAATGAAAAAGAAAAACCAATTAGAAGGTGACTTTTCCTACCACTGCAGATCTGACTAAATTCAGCTTATTAGAATTACTAAAAACCATAACAACAAATGGTTACATTGTGAGGTTTTGTATTGTCTCAAAAAATCCATAGTTTCCAATCTTTTAGAAATTCTTCAGTGCTTTCTTGAAAATTCATGTCAATTTGGCAATGTGGTCAAGGTCTCAATTTTAAGAACCTGCTCTTCTCTGTCAATTGGTGCGACTCCAAGTTTGGACAAACAACATTCTTGCAGCTTTTACCATGTATCAGAGTAGTTCATACTTACTATCCAATTCTTTATTAGTAATTCCAAACAAGAACACTTCTGGTGACGTCACAAAAAATCTACCTTTAAAATTTTTTGAATTAACCTATAAATCTTAAACCAATAGTTTATCACCTTCTTGCAGATACACCACATATGAAAAAAAGATTTTTCCTTATCCTAACAGCCCTAACAATGGTCTGAGATCTTCTAAGACATTTTTGATGAAATTTATTTGACGTTAAATACCATCTATGCATGAATGCAAAGTGGAAGGCTGCCATGGCCGGAATCCATATGTTGTTGTGGGTTTTCGGGGCTTTGAGACCGTGTTCTATTAGTATTACTAATACTAATACTTTTATAATAGTATAATACTATTAGTATATAATACTATTAGTATATAATACTATTATACTATATATATATATATATATATATATACATACATATACACACACACACACACTATATATATATAATACTATTATATATATAGTATTATAATACTATATAATACTATTAGTATTACTAATACTAATAGAACACAGCCTCAAAGCCTGGAAAACCCACAACAACCCATCTATGCATCATCTTGACAATATTTTCTTTTAAGTTCCTGCACACAGTCAGTTTTATTTCTTTAATCCACATTTTTCCTATGCCTTCATTTGTATGATATCCCCAAATTTTGGACCCTGTCATAAGTTCTTTTACAAGCTAAGTATTTCCGTCTCTGGTTTCAGAAGATGCTTATACCCTTTTTTGATTACATGATTTTCGTCCTTGCACAATTCTGAGTAAAAATCATTTTCACCAGTCATGTGTCTCTTACCATGTTTACATATCTCTTGGTTGTAAATAAGGAAACCATAAGAACTATATGTTCCTTAGAAAACAGCTCTCTTGACTTGAGCTCCCAACAATCTTGCTCCATATACAAAAGACCATTATAATGTAACAATTTTAAATTTTTTGACCCATTCTTGCTTTTAAAAATCTTTCCTGTGGTAAGGTAACTAGTAATATCTTAAGGAAAAACATTTCTTATATTTATACTAAACTTGCAGAAGAGCTTTTCTGATATAGTGGTATTTAAATCCAGCAGGTGCCTTGACTTTATCTTACCAAAGCTAACCATGTCAACCAAATCTAGATCATGACCAGAAATCTTTTGTCTCTAAGTAAAATCCATTCTTTCAGCCACACTAAGCAACAGGACTCATAGAACTAAGCAAGTGCTAAACCACCCCTTTCTTTAGCATCATACAATGTTTTCAATTTTAATCTAGGTTTCTTTGCTTGCCAAGCAAATCTGGAAATTTCTTTCTGCCAATGCACAAAAGGTATTCTATTTCTTATTATGAGGGTTGTTTGCAAATAGAAGGCTCACAAAAGATTTGCTTTTATGGCTGCAATTCTCCCCTTAAAGGATGACTTATCTTTCCATTTTTTAAAATATTTTTAAAAATGTTTCTCAAAGTTTTTATAACTGTTTTAAAACAATGCATTGTTACTCTTTATAATTGTAATTCCTTGATATTTTATCTCTTTTTTTCCTGCTTTGAAATTAGAATGGGCAGTTAATTTATCTTCTTCTTTCCAAAAGGAGCTTCATATTTTAGTTTAGACACACATTTTTTGATAGCTTATAGTCCATATTGGTCATCTTCTCTGACCCAATGGGTAATTTATATAACTGAGAGCTCTGTGTGGACATAAAGGTTTTATTTTTAAAGCTGTTATAAAATAAATATCTCTAACAAAACCTTCCAAACAGTGAAGTCTTTGATTTTTAGCTGGTAAGAAAACTCAGGGGGGCTAAAGGTTTAGAGGAAGCCACTATTACAGCTGTGAAGTTCAGCTATCAGAAGAATCTGAAGTGGCCTTTTGTGTGTGTGTGTGTGTGTGTGGAGGGCGGAGAGTGTGTCTGTGTTTTCTATTTGTTAATGCCATCAGCAAGAGTTTCTTTTTCCCTTTCCGCTCCTTTCCCACCTCAGAAATATTGAGTATCTGACCATAGACTGAGGTGTGACAATACTTACCCATTTGCAGTGCTTCCCTCTTTGGGTGCTCAGTATTATATTTTGTTTCCCATCTTCTTCTTAGTCTGTGTGTAAATCTGCTTCCCTCCTGCACTCTCTTTTGTTTCCCTTCCCTGGCAGTATTCTCCTGGAATGCAGCAACAGCTAAAGAGCCTTCGCAGCCCTAGCTTCCACCCCTCACCCTGATAACATATTCTAAATACTTCCCAGACAACCAGCTCCTGCTGTTTCATTTCTAATGCAAGTAGATCAACAAAGGAGGTTTGCTGTGTTAATTGGTTGGTTAGAAAAGCAGGAGTGAATTTTTTTTTATTTTTTTTATTTTTATTAATTATATAACTAAATCACAAATACAAAACAAGAAAAAAAAATTTAAACACCATGTGATATACATAATAGTGAATTAAAAAAAATTTTTTTTCTTTTTCTCTTCTGAAGCAATACTAACTTCTACATTTTTATTTTGCACCTTTACCCTTAAATTTATAAATCTGTTCAACTGTTATAATTTCACATTTAATTCAATATTTTTCACATCCCCTTTAATCTATTTCTATTGTTAATTCTTTTAACTTTTTTTTAAAAAAACATTGACATCACTTATCCATTTAAATCTATAAATCACAAGTTTAACACACACACCTACTAAGAATTACAAAATATCTGCAACATAAAAGAAAACAAAACTAAAACTAAAAAATACCCACCCCCCAGAGCCAACTTTTTATTTAATCCACTTTCCAAAATTGCCATTCTTCTTTTGACAGGGTAGTATTACTATCTCTTTCAGAACTTTATCCAAAAATATTTTCCAAATTTCTTCAAAATCATTCCCTTTAACCAAACACTTCATAAACCTAATTCTACATGTTAGTTTATCATTAATTGCAATTTTCCACACTTCGTTATACCATTCCTCTATTTGAAATTTTTCATTTGCTTTCCATTTTTTTGCTATTATTAATCTCACTGCAGTTAACAAATTTGTTATTAATTCTTTCTTTACTTCATACCAACTCAACCTTATCATATATAGACCAACAATGCAATATTTGGACATACTGGTATATCTGCTCCTATAATCTCTTTATCTCTTTAAAAACCTTTTGCCAAAACTCCATTATCTTATTGGCAGGAGTGAATTTTTATGTGAAATAGAAGAGTTGTGAGGTGGATCCGGACTTGTGGAGAGCAGAATAGTACTAGCTATGGTTGAAAATTAAGGGATTTTTATGAATTGAGTCCTTTCCTTGCAGTAATTTTTTTTGCTGGTATCCCTTCATTTACAGCTAATTGTACCTTTGCTTCCCTCCCCCAGCAATATTCTCCTGCAGCGGTTGTGGGAGGTTGTGTGGGGTCAGCAGAGGAAAGAGGGAATTGGTGCAAATCACTTCCTTCGTTTCTTGTGGAAGCTTCTTTTGATTCTTGAGTGCTTCCACACAGAGGAATATTTTGTTTCAGAAGGGAAATTTCTGATGCCAGTCCTGAGGCCTTCCCTTTGGGGCTGAAAGGATGTCTACATTAACATATCACAAGAACCTTATTTTTTAATTCTAAGTGTTGTTTTGCTTTTGACATGAAAAATCTTTGAAGCAATTTTATGTAGTGTAAGAAACAGAATTGGAGTGGCATCCAGTTTCTAAGTGGATAGCTGTTGAGCCATTTACTTAAACTTCCCAAGTATATCTATTGGCTACTTTGGGAGTCTGATCTGTAAGGTGATATTTATAAAATTACTCTTGGATAGAAATAAAACACACCATCTAGATAGCTGTTTATTGGTTTTTATTAGATCTATACGGCTTTAAAAGTTGTGTTTGATAGCTTTATGTGATCAAGTGATAAGATTTTCTGTTGTGGAGAATAAAGTCTTTGTGGCCTATAGTCAACAATTCCATGGTAATATATGAATATTTGTAGTAATGCTTTTTCAGAGATATTTGTAGGAATTAGGCTTGTATTCTTTACAGCCCGACCAAGATATAAGTTAAGTTTTGTGACTATAAACATGGGCAAGTTTGGTACACACTCTTGTCTTCCTTATTATCTAGTGCTGTTAGTAACAATTTTTTGTGGCTTTCTATCATGCTCAAATAGGACAAATTTTTGTTTATCTTACCTATGATTTATTTTAGGGTGAAGAACCCACAGCTCGTGTGTTGTGTGCACCCCCCAAGAGTTCCAGGACCTTTGCCATCAACCCCTTTCCTTTCCCCCTTTTAAACGGGTCATTTTTTCCCCCACTGCTGCTAGTGGATGGGAAAAGTGCAACTGCATTGGGATTGCTGGAAGAATGGGTGTAGAAAGAATCCTTTCCCTCCCAGTGAGCAAATAGGACTGCTAATTTAAGTGCTTTACTCATGTATATATGACCCCAACCCCTGAGCCAACTTTTCAACCCTTTTTTTAAAATTATGATCCCTTTATCTGAATAAGCCAAAGTGATAAACCACAGTTGCAGGTTGGCTTGTTTAATAAAACTTAATGAATTTAGCCACAATATGTTCGGGTTTGGATAGAACTGTGACAAGTTGTAGTAAGTTACAAATGCTCTCAATCTTAAGATTTGGAGGAGAAGGGGGAAGTGTGTGAGCCTAAAGTTCGCTAAGTCTCATTCTGATACTTTTAAAATATAGTTTAGCATTTAGTATAAACAAGGCAAATTTCCTTGGGTTTTATTCGGACACAGTGACTGCTGAGAAGACACATGAGTACATACCATATTGTTAACCACTTATGTAAAGCAGTACCAGAATGGTGCTTATTTTTTAACCATGGCAAGGAAACACTTTCACAGGACTTCTGTAACAATTTATGTCCACACAATGTATATGGTTTTTTAGATACCATAATTTTAGAGCTTAGGACATGTATGTAGCGACCATTAACAGTCTAATACCACAGCTGTCCAAGAGTTTAGAAACTAGTCTCATTTCTTAAGTAACATAAAATTTCTCAGATTGTTTAGGAAACACTGAATCGCTTCTAATTGTGCTCTCTAGAAGAGTTCATTTAAAGGAATTTTATATTTTTTTATTTTATATATTTATATTTTATATACAAAAATCCTATCATGGAACATTTATTTTTAGTTCCTTTGGTAACGTAGACATGGCTGTCTCACCATTTCAGTGTGTTCTTTGGACTTTGGTAGTTATTTTAAATGAGCCCCTGTTGAGATTGAATTCGATAAAAGGGACATCAGGGATAATGAAGTCCACATGTGAAACTGGTAGAAAAGTCATTAAAAGAACAGGCCAAAGTATCAAAAAAGCTCATGGAGCAGCTCAAAAGCAAAAGCTGTATAATTTTTGTCACAAACTTTAAGACCCAGCCGTGGCACTGAATTAGAAGGAGAAGGGTAACCCGATTGGTCCTAATTGCCTTGGGGAAAATCCCCCTAAATGAATTTGAATTTTTATTTTAAAAAGAGAAAGTTAATCTGCAGATTCTTTTATTCGTGTGTTAATGTTCATTAAATCACCTGTCGACTTACCACAAACCCTTAAATCTCTTGGGTTTTTTTTTTAAGACAAGAAATAGTCAGAGGTGGTTTTGCCATTTGCTTCCTCTGAAATTGGCTAAAATATGATATTTGTTGGTGGGTTCCCCTCCAAATGTAAACTGGAGCTAATCCTGCCTAGTTTCCAATATCAGATG
>CAOLHI010007219.1:0-12163 GCA_948474755.1 Ctenosaura bakeri
TGGTTTTAAAAAAATTTTTTAAATTTTTTTGGGGTTTTTTTTTTTTTTTTTTAAAAAAAATTTTTTTTTCCCCAAAAAAAGGTTTAAAATTTTTTTTTTTTTTAAAAAAAAATTTTTTTTTTCCCCCAAAATTTCCCTTTTTTTTTTTTTTCCCCCCCCCCCCCTTTTTTTTTTTTTTTTTTAAAAATTTAAAAAAAAAGCCCCCTTAAAAAAAAAAAAAAATTTTAAAAAAACCCGGGTTTTTTAAAAACCCCCCCCCCCAATTTTAAGGGGGGTTTAAAAAAACCCCCCCGGGGTTGGGAAAAAACAAGGGGAAAAAAAATTTAAACCCCCCCCCAATTTTTAAAAAAGGGGGGGGAAAAAAATTCCCCCCGGGCCCCCCCCCCCCCCCACCCCCCGGGTTTGGGGAAAATTAAAAAGGTTTTTTTCCAAAAAAAGGCCCCGGGGGGAAAAAAAAAAAAAAAAAAAAGGAAAAACCCCCCGTTTTGGGGTTTTTCCCCCCGGGGGGGGGAAAAAAATTTTTTCCCCGGGGGGGGAAAAAAACCCCCAAAAAAAAAAATTTTTTAAAAAAAAAAAAAAAAAAAAATTTTTTTTCCCCCAAAAAAAAAGGGGGGGTTTTTTTTTTTTTTTTCCCTTTTTTGAAAACCCTTTTTTTTTGCACCAAAATTTTCAAAACAAAAAAAAATTTAAAAAAGGAATTTTAAAAAAACCCTTTTTGGAAAAAAAAAATTTTAATTCCCCCAAAAAAAAAATTTTTTTTTTTTTATTTTTTAAAATTTTTCCTTTTTGGGGTTTTTTTTTAAAAAAAATTTTTTTTTTTTTTTTTTTTTTGGGGGTTTTTTTTTAAAAAATTTAAAAGGGGGGAAAAAAATTTTTAACCCCGGAAATTTAAAAATTTGGGGGGGTTTTTTTTAAAAAAAAAAAAAAATTAAAATTTTTTAAAAAAAAAATTTCCTAAAACCCTTGGGGGGCCCCCGGAAAATTTTTTTTTTGGGTTTTAATTTAAAAAAATTTTTTTTAAAAAGGGGGCCCCCCAAAAATTTTTAAAAAAATTTTTTTTTTTTTTTAAAAAAAATTTTTTTTTTTAAAAAAATTAACCCCCCCCCCAAAAATTTTTTTTTTTTTAAAAAAATTTTGGCCAAACCCCCCGTTTTTTTTGGAAAGGGGCCCCAAAAATTTTTTCCCCCCCTTTTTTTTTGTTAGGAAACCCAAAAATTTTTCCCCCCAAAATTAAAATTTTGGGGAAAAAGGGGGGGGCCCCCCCAAAAATTGGGGGGAAAAATTTTTTTTAAATTTTTTTTTCCCAAAAATTTTTTTTAAAAAGGGGGGGTTTTTTTCCCCCCCCCCCCTTTTTTACCCCCCCCCCCCCCAAGGAAAAAGGGGGGAAAAGGGGGGGGTTTTTTCCCCCCCTTTTTAAAATTTTGGAAAAGGGGGCCCCCCCCAAAAAAAAAAAATTTTTGGGGGTTTTCTTTAAAACCCCCCAAAAAATTTTTTAAAAAAGGGGGTTTTTGGGGAAATTTGGTTTTTTTAAATCTAACCCCGGTTTTTTCCCCCCAAAAAAAAATTTTTTTTTTTTTTTAAAAAAATTTAAAAAAAAAAAAATTTTTTGGGGGGAAAAAAAAATTTTTTTTTTTTTTTGGGGGTTTTTTAAAAAAAAAATTGGGGGGGGAAAAAAAAAATTTTTAAAAAAAAATTTTTTTTTCCCCCCCCATAAGGGGGCCCCTTTTTTCCCCCCCCTTTTTTCCCTTTTTTTAAATTTTTAAAAAAATTTTTAACCCCTTTGGGTTTTTAAAAAAAAAATTAAAACCCAAAAAAAAAAATGGTTTCCCCCTTTTGGGGGCCCCCCCCTTTTTAAAGCCCAAAAATTTTTTAAATTTAAAAAATTTTTGGGGGGTTTAAAAGGGGAAAAAAAAAAAAAAAAATTTTTTTTTTTTAAAAAAAAAAAATTTTTTTTTTTGGGGGAAAATTGGCCCAAAATTTTTAAAAAAAAAAAAAATTTTAAAAGGGGGGGGAAAAAAGGGTTTTTCCCCCCCGGGGGGAAAACCCAAATTTTTTAAAAAATTTTAAAAACCCTTTTTTGGGGTTTCCCCCCTTTTTTTTTTCCCCCAAATTTTTTCCCCCAAAAAAAATTTAAACCTTTTTTTTTTTAAAACCCCAAAAAAAAAAAATTTTTAAAAAATTTTTTTTTAAAAAAGGGAAAACCCCCCAAAAAAAAAAATTTTTTAAATTTTCCCCCCAAAAAAAATTCCCCCTTTTTTTTTTTCCTTAAAAAAAACCGGTTTTTTTTTTTTTCCAAAAAAGGGGGGAAAAAAAAGGGGAAAACCTTTTTAAAAAAAAAATTTTTTTTTTGGGGGAAAAAAAAGAAAAACCCCAAAAAATTTTCCTTTCCCCCCTTTTTTGAAAAAACCCCTTTTTTAAGGGGGACCCCCCCCCCAGAATTTTTTCCCCCCCAAAAAAAAATTTTAAAATTTTTTTTTTCCAAAATTTAAAAGGGGCCCCCCGGGGGGGGACCCCAAAAAAAATTTTTTAAAAAATTTTTTGGGGGGGGGGTTTTTTTTCCCTTAAAAAAGGGGGTTTTCCCCTTTTTTGGGGGAAAAAAAAAAAAATTTTTTTGCCAAGGACCCTTTTTTAAAAAATTTTTTTACCCAAACCCCAAAAAAAATTTTTGGGGAAAAAAAGGGGAATTTTAAAAAATTTTTAAAAAAGAAAAAAGGGGAAAAAACCCCTTTTTTGGGGTTTTTTTTTTCCCCCTTTTTTTAAATCCTTTTGGAAAAACCCCAGGGTTTTAAAATTTTTGGGGGGTTTTAAAAACCCCCTTTTTCCCCCTTTTTTTAAAAAAGGTTTTTAAAAAGGAAAAAAATTTTTTTTTTAAAAATGTTTCAAAAAGGGGGGAGGGGTTTAAATTTCCCCTTAAAAATTAAGGTTTTTTTTCCCCTTTTTTGGGGGGGGGGAAAAAAATTTAAAAAAAATTTTTTTTTTTTAAAAATTTTCCCCCCCCCCCAAAAAAAAAAAAACTTAAAAAAAAAAAAAAAAAAAATTTTTTTAAAAAATTTAAATTTCCCCCTATTTTGGGGTTTTTTTTTTTAAAAAAAATTTTTTTTTAATTGGGAAAAAAGGGTTAAACCCCAAAAAAAATACCCGCCCCTTTTTAAAATTTTTACCCTTAAAAAACCCCCCCTGGTTTTTTCCAAAACCCCCCTTTTTTGGGGTTTTTTTCCCAAAAGGGTTTCCCTTTTTTGGGAAAAAAAAATTTTTTTTTTTAAAAAATTTTTTTTTGGGGGGGGGGTTTTTGGGGGGAAAAAACCCCGGGGGGGGGGGGGCCCCCCCCCAATCCCCCTTTTAAAACCCCCCGGGGGGGAAAAAAATTTTTAAAAAAATTTTTTGGGGAAAAAAAAGGGGGGGGGGGAAAAAAGGAAAATTTTTTTAAAAACCAAAAATTTTAAATTTTTTCCCAAAAAAGGGGGGGAAAAAAATTTTTTCCCTTTTAAAATTTTGGGGCCTTTTTTGGGTTTTTTTCCCCCCTTTTAAAACCCCCGGGGGGCTGGGGGGTTTTTTTTTTTGGGCCCAAAAAAATTTTTTAAAAAACTCCAAAATTTTTTTTTTTTTAGGGGGGTTTTTCCCCTTTTTTTTTTTTGGGGAATTTTTTAAAAAAAAATTTTAAAAAAAAAAAAAGTGGGTTTGGGAAAAAAAAAGGGGGGGGAAAAAAATTTTTTGGGGGGGAAAAAAAAAACCCAAAAACCCCCAAACCCAAATTTTTTAAAAAAAAAAAAAAAAAAGGAAACTCCCAAAAAAAAAAAATTTCTTTTAAAAACTTTAAAAAGGGGGAAAAAAAAAAAAACCCTTTTTTTTTTGGGGGGGTGGGAAAAAAAAAAAAGGGGGGGGAAAAAAAAAAAGGCCCCTTTTTTTTCCGAAAAATTTTTTTTGGGGGGGGGGGGGGTTTTTTTTTTTTTAAAAAATTTTTTTCCCCCCAAAAAAAAAAAAAAATTTTTTTCTTTTTCCCCCCGGGCCTTTTTTTAAAAAAAAGGGGGAAAAATTTTTTTTTAAAAAAAAAATTTTTTGGGGGGGGGGAATTTTCCCCCGGGCCCCCTTTAAAAACCCCCCCCTTTTTTTTTTTTTTTTTTTAAAAAAAATTTTAAAAAAAAAAAAAAAAAGGAAAATTTTTTTAAAGGAAAAGGGGGCCCCAAAAATGTTTTTAAACCCCCTTTTTTAAAAAAAAAAAAAAAATTTTTTTGGGCCCCCAAACCCCCCCCCAAAATTTTAAAAAAATTTTTTTTTTAAAAAAAATTAAAAGGGTTTTAAATTTTTCAAGGAAAATTTTTTTGGGGGAAAAAAATTTTTTTTTTCCCCCCCCCAAAAAACCCCCAAAAAAAATTTTGGGGGGCCCCCCTTTAATTTTAAAAAAAAAAGGGAAAACCCCTTTAAAAAAAAATTTTTTTCCTTTTTAAAAAAATTTTTTTTTTAATTTTTTTTCCCTCCCCTGGGTTTTTGGGGGGAAAAATTTTAAAAAAGGGTTTTCCCAAAAAAAAAACCCCCCAAAAAAAAAGGGGGGAAAAAAAAAATTTAAAATTTTTTAAAAAAAAAAACCAAAAAAAAAAAAAACCCCCAAAAAAAATTTGGGTTTTTTCCCATTTCCCCCCCCCTTTTGCCCTTTAAAAAAAAAAAAAAAAAATTGGGCCATTTAAAAATATTTTTCTTTTTAAAAAAAAAAAAAAAAATCCCCTTTTTCCCCCCTTTTTTTTTTGGGAAAAATTCTTTAAAATTTTTTTAAAAACCCCCCCCCATTTTTTTTTAAAAACCCAAAAATTTTTTTCCCAAATTTTTTTCCCCGGGGTTTTAATTTGGGGCAAAAAAATTTTTTTGGGGGAAAATTTTTTTTTCCCAAACCCCTTTTTTTCCCCCCCCCCAAAAAAAACAAAAAAAACCCCCAAAAAAAGGCCAAATTTTTTTCCAAAGGGGAAAAAAAAAAAATTTAAAAACCACTTTTTAAAAATTTTGGGGGGGTCTTGGTTTTTTAAAAACCCCCGGGAAATTTTTGGCCCTTTAAATTTTTTCTTAACCCCCATGATTTAAAAAAACCCCCTTTTAAAAAAAAAAGGGGGGTTTTGGGGAAAATTTTAAAAAAAAAGGGGGGCCAAAAAAACCCCCAAAAAAAAATGGAAAAAGGGAATTTAAAAAAAAATTTTTAAAAAACCCCCAAAAAAGGGGGAAAAAAAGGTTTAAGGCCCCCCCCTTTTTTTTTGGGGAAAAAACCCCCCCTTTTAAAAAAAATGAAAAAAAAACTTTTAAAAAATTTTTTAAAAAAAAAAAATTCCAAAAAAAAAATTTAAAAAAAAAAAAATTTTTGGGGCCAAAAAGGAAAAAAATTTTTTTTTTAAAATTGGGTTTTAAAAAAAAAAAAAAATTTTTTTTTTGGAAAAAAATTTTTTTAAAAATTTTTTTTAAAAATTTTTTTTTTTAAAAAAAAAAAATTTTTTTTTCTTTTTTTGGGGGGGTTTTTTTTTTTTTTTTTTTGGGGAAAAAAAAAAAATTTTTTTACCCCCCAAAAAAAAAATTTAAAAAAAAAATTTAAAAAAAAAAAAAAACCCTTTTAAAAAATTTTTTAAAAAAATTTTTCCCGGGTTTTTTTTTAAACCCCCCTTTTTTTTAAAAAAAAGGGGGGGAAAAATTTTTAAAAAAAAATTTTTTTTTAAAAGAGGGGGGCCCCCGCCTTTAAAAAAAAAAATTTTTTTGGGTTTTTTGGTTTTTTTTTTTTATTTTTTTTTAAAAAAAAAAAAAAAAAGGTTGGGGGGTTTTTTTTTGGGGGAAAAAAAAAAAGGGTTTTTCCAAAAAAATTTAAAAAAATTTAAAAAAAAAAAATTTTAAAAAAAAAAAAGGGCCCAAAAAAAAAAGGGGGAAAAAACCCCCCCCCGGGGGGGGGGTTTTGGGAAAAAGGGGAAAAAAAAAAAATTTTTTTTAAAATCCCCCCTTTTTTTTAAAGGGTTTTTTTTCCCAAATTTTTTTTGGGGGTTTTTTTAAAAATTTTCTTTTAAAAGGGAAAGGGGGGGGGCCCCCTTTTTTTAAGGGGGGGGGTTCCCTTTTTTTTTTGGGTTGGATTTTTAACCCTTTTTAAATTTAAAGAGCCAAAAAAAAAAAGGGCTTTTTTTTTTTAAATTTTTAAAAAAAATTTTTTTCCCCAAAAAAAAAAAGGGTTTGGGCCCCTTTTTTTTTTGGGGAAAAAAATTTTTTGGGAAAAATTTAAAAACCCCCTTTTTTGGGGAAAAGGGGAAAAAAATTTTTTTTTTTTAAAAAAAAAGGAAATTTTTTTTTTTTTAAAAAATTTTTTGGAAAAAAGGGGGCCCCCTTTTTTTTAAAAAAAGGGGGTTTTTTTTTTTTTTTTTTTTTAAAAATTTTTTTAAAAAAAAATTTATTTCCAAATTTTTTTAAAAAAATTTTTGGGGGTTTTCCCCTTTTTAAAAAAAAAAAGGGGGTTTTTTAAAAAAATTTTTTTTTAAAAAAAAAAATTTTTTAAAAATATTTTAAAAAAAAAATTGGGTTTTTTGGGGGTTTTTAAAATTTTTTTTTAAAATTTTTTTTTTTTTGTTTAAAATTTTTTTTTTTATTTTTTCCTTATTGGGGAAAAAAAATTTTAAATTTTTAAAAATTTTAATTTAAAAATTTTTTTTTTTTTTTTTTAAAAAAAAAAAAGGGTTTTTTTTTTTAAAAGGGGTTTTTTTTTTTTTGGGGGGGGAAAAAAAAAAAAAAGGGAAAAAAATTTTTTTTTTTTTAAAATTTTTTTTTTTTTTAAATTTTGGGGAAAAAAATTTTTTGGGTTTTAAAGGGGAAAAAATTTTTCCCCCCCCTTTTTTTTTTTTTCTTTTAAAAATTTTTTGGGGGCCCCCAAAAAACCCCCTTTTTCCCCCCAAAAAATTTTAAAAATTTTTTTTGGGGGGGGAAAATTTTGGGGAAAACCCCCCTTTTTTTTTTTTTAAAGGGAAGGGGGTTTAAAAGGGGGTTTTTTTTTTTTCCCCCCAAAAAAACCCTTTTTTTGGGGAAAAAAAAAAAAAAGCCAAATTTTTGGGGGGGTTTTTTTTGGGTTTTAACTTTTAAAAAAAAAAAACCCCCAAATTTTTAAAAAAAAATTTTTTTTTTTTTTTTTAAAAAAATTTTGGGGTTTTTTTGTTCCCCCCCTTTTTAAAACCTTTTTTTTTCCCCCCCCCCAAAAGGGTTTAAAAAAAACCCCCCCCCCAAAAAAAAAAATGCAAAAAAAAATTTTTTTTTCCCCCCTTTTTTTTTTTGGGGGGTTTTTTTTTTAAATTTTTTAAAACCCCCCTTTTTTTTTTTTTGGGGGGGGCCCCCCAAAAAGGGGGTTTTTTTAAAATTTTTTTTTCCCCCCCCCCCCCCTGTGGCCCTTTTTTTTAAATTTTAAAAAAAAAAAGGTTTTTTTAATTTTTTTGGGTTTTTTTGGGGAAAAAAAGGGGGGGGGGTTTTTTCCCCAAAAAACCCCCCGGGTTAAATTTTTTTTTTGGGGTTTAAAAAAATTTTTTTTTTCTTTTTTGGTTTTTTCCCTTTTTTTTTCCCAACCAAAAAAAAAAAAAATTTTCCCCCAAATTTTTTTTTTGGGGGGGGGGGAAAAAAAAAGGGAAAAATTTTCAAAAAAGGGGGGGAAAAATTTTTTTTTTGGGGGAAAAAAAAGGGGAAAAAAAATTTTGGGGGGAAAAAAAAAAGGGGGGGAAAAAACCCAAAAACCCTTTTTTTTAAAAAAAATTTTTTTTAAAAATTTTCCCTTTGGGAAAAATTTGGGGCCCAAAACCCTTTTTTAAAAAAAATTTTTGGGGGGGGGAAAAAAAAAGTTCCCTTCCCTTTTTTTTTTTAAAACCCCAAAAAAAAAAGGGTTTCCGGGGGGGAAAAAAAATTTTTTTAAAAAAAAAAACCCCCGGGTTTGGAAAAAATCGGGGTTTTTTAAAAATTTAAAATTTCCCCCTTTTTTTTTTTTTTCCCAAAAAAGGGGGGGGTTTTTTTTCCCCCAAAAAAAAACTTTCCCCCTTTGGGAAAAAAAAATTTTTGGGGTTTTTTCCCCCCCCTTTTTTTGAAAACCCCCCCTTTTTTTAAATTTGGGGGGTTTTTTTTTTTTTTTTTTTTTTTGGTTTTTTAAAAAAAAAAAAAAAATTTTTAAAAAAAAATTTTTTTTTTTTTTAACCCAAAAAAAGGGGGGGGTTTTTTGCCCTTTTTTCCCCCCCAATTTTTGGGGGGAAAATTTTTTTTGGGGAAAAAAAAAAATTTTTTTAAAAAAATTTCCTTCCCAAAAAAAATTTTTTTCCCCCCCCCGGGGGTTTTTTTTTTTTTTCCCCCACTTTTAAAAAAAAAGGGTTTTTTTAAAAGGGTGGGAAAAAAAAAAAATTGGGTTGGGGGGAAAAAAAAAATTTTCCCCCAAAAAAAAAAAAAAAAGGGGGAAAAAAAAATTTTGGAAAAAAATTTTCCCCCCGGGGGTTTTTTTAAAAATTTCAAACCCAAAAAAAAAAATTTTTTTTAAAAAATTTTTAAAAAACCCTTTTTAAAAAAATTTTAAAAATTTTGGGGCCCCCCCCCCCCTTTTAAAAAAAAAAAATTTAAAAAAATTTTTTTTTTCCCCTTTTTAAAAAAACCCCCCGGGGTTTTTTTTAAAAAACCCCCCCGGGGGGGGGTTTTTTTTTTTGGGGGTTTTTTTTTTAAAAAAAAAACGGGGAAACCAAAAACCAAAAAAACCCCCTTTTTTAAACCCCAAAAAAAAAAAAAAAAAAGGGTTTTAAAAAAAAAATTTTTTTTTTTTTTTTTAAAAATTTTTTAAAAAAAATTCCCCCTTTTTTTCCCCCCCCAACCCCTTTTTTGGGCCGGGAAAAAAAAATTTTTTTTTTTTAAAAAAAAATTTTTCCCCCGGGAAAGGGGGAAAAAAATTTTGTTAAAAAAATTTTTTTCCCTTTTTTTTTTTTTTTTAAAATAATTAAAACCCCGGGTTTTTTTTAAAAAAAATTTAAAAAAATTTTTGGGGGGGAAACCAAAAATTTTTTTTTGGGGCCGTTTTTCCCGGGAAAACCCAAAAATTTTGGGGGCCCCCCCTGGGAAAAAACAAAAAAAAATTTTAAAAAATTAAAATTTTCCCCCAAAAAAAAAATTTGGGAAAAAAAAAAAAACCCAAAATTTGGGGCCCCCCTTTCCCAAATCCAAAAACCCCTTTTTAAAAAAAAAATAAAAAGAAAAATTTTCAACCAAAAAAATTTTGGGGTTAGTAATTAATTTTCCCCTTCCCCCTCCCTCCCCCCCCCCCTTTCTTTAAGTCTTTTTTAAGAAATCTGTGATTAAACGTTCCTTTTTGAGGTTATCAAGCCAGCAAACTCAGTAACTGCTAACACAGTAACGGGTATTGTGCTTGGGCAAAACACACCCTCCCATGACCTTCCAGGCACAGACATGTTGGTTAGGGCACTGCTGTGACCCATATAAAAAATTCAAGGGGGAAAGAAACAGCTTTTTTTAAAGCTAAACAATAAGGCAACAAGTTTATTGCCCAACTGCATATTGCAAACCATTACAGTGACAAGTAAACAGCGGGGGGAAAAACTATGGCTTTTTGGTTACCATCCCCACCCTTTGGGGTTTTTGAATTTGGGGCTGGGGGGAAAATTCCTTTTTTAAAATTAAAGATAGGCAGCTATTTTCTTCCTCCTGCAGCCACAGCCCTGTTAAAAGGGGGCAGGGAAAAAATCACATACACAATTTGAGGGACATTACAGCATAGGACTGTTTGCCCTGGAAGTAGGGAGTGTAAATTTTTCATGTGGCCCCCCACTAATTCAAACAAGTTATTTTTTTTTTTCCATATTACAGTTTAAGAGTTTTTAAACTTGGTGGCCATGGTGGTTAGGGAATGCGGGGAAATTTTAATAAAAAGCAATTTTTTAGGTTCTGATCCCATCATGGCAAACACTTGGGATGACTGTTGGGCAGCTGAAATTATTTCAATGTTTGGGGGTTTAACGCGATAATTCACATGCACTGGGCCCAGTCGGGAAATCGTGCACTAACATTACAGTGAAGGAGATAAATTCTAGAAAAAATTAACATTTCCAGGTTTAACCAAAAAAATTTCCTTTTTCAGCAGTAAAAAAATTTGGGGCCTGAAGTCCATATGGGGCCCCTGGGCACCTTTTTACTCTTGACCTACACAGTTTCCAGATCCCTGATTTTAAAAAAAAAAAATGGCCGGGAAAAGCCAAAAAACTATACCCCCCAAAAAATTTTGATTTTTGGGATCTTTTTCATCTACTACTTTGAAAAATGAGTAAAACATTGAATTTTCTTGGGGCCCCCTGGAACCAGAAATGAATAAACATTTTTTGTAAATCCAGCCAGACTGTAGCCTTGGACAAGTACCCTCATAGAATCATAGACTTGGAAAGTGACCACAAAGGCCATCTGCCCATCACTCTGGGCTTTTATGCATAGCTAAAACAATCTTGAAATCTGGTCATCTAACCTCTCTTTAAAGAGCTTAAAAAAAAAAGGATAGTCCCCTGACCTCTAGGCAACCAATTACATTGGTTGATGAACCTCTCTTATTTATCAGGACATCCCTCCTAAATGTGGTTTCACAAGTAATTTTTTTGGAGCAAGGGTCTGTTATGTGCTTGCCTTTGTGGGCCTGCCCCCCTTACAGAATGTTGCAGGTTTTTTAATAACCTTAAAGTTTTTGAAAAAACCGTGGATGACTGGGCTTCCACCCACATTTTTTTAAAAATAGTTCTTGGAATGATGGCTTTTAAAGCCCTAACATTAACACTAAATCCAAGTTTTGGGAATTGGGAAAACTAAGCTTAGCTGTTTTTCCCCAAGACTTTTTTTTCCCATTAATAAAAGGGGAAAATTTTTACCTGTGAGGTAAAATTTGGGGAAATGGATTCTAGAACATCAATGGCATTAGACAAGCTATCCCCTCAACATAATTTCTCCCCTTTGGCCCCCCCCTAAGAAAATGATGTAATGTTAGAAAAAAAAATACCAAAATGAATTAAGAAGAAGAAAAAAAAGATTAAATCTCTTACCCAAAATTTCCACTGATACTTAAAAGAGTTGGTAATTAGATTTTAACTAGGGGGGGGGGGAAATGAAATGAAAATATCTAAAAATAGAGTATTTTAAAAAGACCTGAAGGTCTTCCTGAGCATAAGGTTGGGAAACAAGGTACAAAAGTGACATATAAGGAGCCCTGGGGGGCGCAGTGGTTTAAAAGCTAGGGGTTTCAACCACAAGGTTGTAGTTGGGAACTGCAGGCTCCAAGGTTAAATAGCCTTCCAACCTTTTTAGATTGGTAAAATGAGTACCCAGCTTGTTGGGGGCTTAACAAAATTTTTTTTAAAAGTGAACAGAAAAACTCAGTTGATAAGGGTATAAAAAAATAAATGGTATTGTTTTATAAATAGAAAAAGGGGAAGGGAGCTATAATGCTATGTTTATACATAACTTATTTATTTATTTGATTTTTTTCTTTTTTCCCAAAATGGGGGACCTAAAGTGGCTCACAATATATGTTAAAAAAAAATAGCTAAAAAAAAATTTGTGGGGGGGGGAAAAGAGAGAGAGAGAGAGATCTCCCATTTGGGGTGCAGCAGGCCCGGGAATTTTGATGGAATAATAAAGCTGAAAATGGCATATGGGAAAATTAGTTATGTTTCTGTTTTACGCAGGGGAAAGGGGGTTTCCTCCCCATTTAAAAACCAAAAACCCTTTCCCTTTAGAAAAAAAAATTTTCTAAAACTTTACATAGCAGACTGGTAGTTGGAAGTGAATAAAATAAAAAGTTTTAAATTGGTTTTAAAAAGGAAAAATGGAGGATTTAAATTTTCTAAATGAAAACTGGAAATGTTCCTTTTAAAGTTTGCACAGAAAAAGGGGGGGGTCGCAATTTTTTGCTTGCTCTTTTCATAAAACCGGCAACTTCTAAATGCCCCCTTTTTGTGCAAAAATTAAAGGGACAGGGGGCTTTTCCCCGTTTTCACTCTGGCAAACCCCTAGGGGAGGGCCCTTGGGGCCCCCAAAGAAAAGTTCTATCCTACATTTCCCCCACCCCATGCCATTGGGGGCACTGGGGGCAATGAAAGTTAGGGAAGCCATCTAGAGAGCCAAATGTTCTCCATCCCTGCAGTAGGATTTT
>CAOLHI010007221.1:0-27343 GCA_948474755.1 Ctenosaura bakeri
ACCTGGAGAGCAGCCTTCTTGCAGAGGACACTTTTTCCCTGCAGGAGGTGCCTCACAAGGTTGCCAAGCGCCTGGTAGGTGCCCATAGGGCAGTCTGGAAGGGCGCAAGCTCAGAGGGCACGGGGCATTAGGCCAGGCTGAGGGAACCCCGATTTTGACTTTGGTCTTTCACCCCAGATCCAGCACTGCGACTCAAGGACACTAATGTGTTATCACTGGTTCAGAGCTCCCCAAATCCCAGAGCGTTGGGGCCTGAAGAGAACAGTGGGGTTCTGTCATCATCAGGCACGGGAGCTGGGTGCCCAGACCACTTCTGGAGAGCCCTAGCAATTCGTATTTGAGTCCAGAACCTCAGTGGGGACAAGAGGGACCCTTCTTGAATACTGTGTCCAGTTCTGGGCACCCCAATTCAAGAAGGATATTGACAAGCTGGAGCAAGTCCAGAGGAGGGCGACCAAAATGGTGAAAGGCCTGGAAGCCATGCCCTATGAGGATAGACTTAGAGAGCTGGGGATGTTTAGTCTGCAGAAGAGAAGGTTAAGAGGGGACATGATAGCCATGTTTAAATATTTGAAGGGATGCCACGTAGAGGAAGGAGAGGGCTTGTTTTCTGCTGCTCCAGAGACCAGGACAAGGAGCAATGGATTCAAGCTGCAGGAAAGGAGATTCCACCTGAACCTCAGGAAGATGGATTCAAGCTGCAGGAAAGGAGATTCCACCTGAACCTGACAGTCAGGGCTGTCCGGCAGTGGAATCTGCTGCCTCGGAGTGTAGTGGAGTCTTCTTCCTTGGAGGTTTTTAAGCAGAGGCTTGATAGGCCTTTGTCCCTTCCAACACCTCCAAGGAACTCCTCTGTTACCTTCAGCTTCCCAGTTTTTGAAGGTATAGACTATTCCCATTAAACCAGATTAATATCAAGAACTCCTTATGCCTGCTCAAAATACGGCTGTGCTGACAACAATAACAGAAGCGTAATTATCCATACCTCTTTTCTGTGCAATCAGCATACATGTGCTATCATATATACACACATATATTTCAATCAAGCAAGGTGCCCAATAACCCTTCCCAACAAGATTAACAGCAATTACTAACTAAACCTGGTAACCAAATAGCAGGACAGGCAAAGTAGTTGTCCATCTCCTCTTCCGACAGAGATGGCCGCAGGGATGCTCCTTGGCCTCGGCCCTAACTGGGTCACCTCTCCCCCTCCAGATGTGCCACGTGGTTCCTTGTGTAATCAGCTGTGTGCGTGTGCATGCATACATGCACAAACTTGGCTGAGACACAGGGCTGTGTGCCTTGTCGTGGGTTTCATCCACAAGACTGCAGAGGGTTGGGCCCCAAGGTGGGAGAGACATTACTGTTTAAGTGCCTGTGACTGGGTTGTTGCGTTTTTACAGTGATGGCCGCACTCTTGAGGCAGTTCAGGGTAAGGGGCCACAGAGAGAGTTGGGGGGAGGACGAGAGGACCACTGTGTGTGGGGGGGTCCATCTTCTTGCTGGTTTGGGCCCCCTTCCTCCTTTCAGGCCCCTTTGGGACTAGGAGGCCAGTCAGCCCTCCTGTTCCTCTGAGAGGTTCCCCATTTTATGTCCTTTGCAGGAGCTCTGGAAGAGGCGCCCCCGCTTCTGTGGCACGAACCGCGACCAAGAGGAGGCTTCCGAGGCGCCTCCAACGTAAGCCCCCTCCAGCCCCCTATTCCCTTCCAGGGCAGGGCCTCCCCTCCCTCCCTCCCCATAGGGTACCTTCATGTCCCTGCACCCAGGGAAGACAGCCAGCCAAAAGAGAGATGAGGGGGCTTGCAGGAATGAAAGGGAGGCTCTGCCTTTGCACTTTGGCCTCCAAGTCATCACTGACAGTTTTCAGCCCTTCAGTCTCATCCAGTGAGGTGGATTCTTTGAGACATTCTGTGGCCAGGAGGCAAAGAATCCCCCCCTCCTTTTGGGCAAAGCAGCTTTGGGGAGGAAAGAGACAGGAAGAAAGAGATCCCAAAGGAGACAGACCCCAGATCCTCCAGTCCCCGATTCTTTCCAACTGCACTCCTCTCCAGCTGCCTCTTTCTTCCAACCCTTGCAGATGCCAGAAGCTTGTAGAAAACATACCTGTCAAAGTCTGCAGGGACAGGAGCTGGATGGTGGTTAGAATTTCCTATGGAGTTCTGGTCACCCATGGGAGAAAGATGGAGTTCTTTCCCACTCCTCCCTCCTTTTTCCACTCCCTGCTCCCCAGTAGAAGCTGAGTCAATCCAGGGCCAGGCATCTCAGCGCAGGAGCCTTTTTCCCATGGAGATCCCAGGGACCCCTGAGCTGAAGAGGCCTCCTCTCTGCTTTCAGGCAGGGCTGGGTCTCTCAGCCATTGGGTTCTGTTGGACTGTCACTTCCAGCAGCCCCTGGCAGGCTAGCCAGTGGTCAGGAATGCTGAAATCTCATCTATGATATGGATGCCCCTCTGGATTCCCAAACTTGCATTCAAAGGCAAATTGAGCTGCTCCGGAGCAAGGAATGGCAGGCGAAGATGAAAAAGCCCTTTAGTGGAAGAGTGTCCAAGCGTTCCGTTCATTCTTTTTTTCTCTTGCCAGGGCTCCGTGGAGCGGAAGGCATCTCCTCAGGTCCCAAGCTGAGTGGGGAGGAGGACATCAGACCCCCATGGGAAGAGGGGGAGATCCAGACCAGTGACTGGGAGAGGGTACTCTTTTCCCAGGTTCAAGAGTGCTGGGAGGCATGCGATCCTGGCAGTTTAGGGCATAGAAGAACAACCTATGACAGCAGAGAGACCCATCCCCCTGAATCGTACCCTTAGGCAGGGAGCTTTCAGGCAGCTGTCCAACGAGCTTGGCTCCCTTTCCAGCCCCAAAGAGGGGCAGGCCCATTCTAATGCTTTCCAGAGAGCAATGCCTCATCTGCCCTGACCACTGTGGGAAGGGGCAAAGTTGGTCTCAGCCAGTAGACACCAAGCCAACTGAGAGATGTCAAACTTCTGGAAATTTTGAAGCTTTTTTTGGTGTTTGTTTTTTTGAAGCTTGAAGTTTTTTCCCTAAATTTTTCCCTAAATTTTTCTGCCTTGTTTCTAAGCTGTCCTTATCTTTGAGGAGCACTTCCATCTTCAGAAGTAACCCTCTCTCCAATGGGCCCAACAGTGGAACTGCCCACCCACCCCCAGTCCCTGTCATTCCCTGCCATGGGAAGGCTGCCATTTCCAGTCCTCTCTGACTCCGTGTCTCTCTGCCCAGCTCCCTGGACTTGGAGAAAGAGGAGGAGGAAGCTGCCCTCCATCCTTCCCGGTAGCCCTCTTGTGATCCGGAGAAGGTAAGAGACAGAGTTCCCCTTGGTAAAACCTGGGACCACCACCAGGAAGGCATCACCCCAGCCCCCCCCCGCATCGGGGTAGATGAAAGGTGCCTCTTTCTGCTGAATGGCAGGCTTGTCAACAGAAGTGGGCTCTCCTTGACTGGGACCAACTGGATTCAGACAAGGGGCCTGTTTTTCAGTGAGCATCTCTGCGTGTACCATCCCCCCCACTCTGCTTCCCACTCCCTCTCAGCCCCAGAAGCCTTCTGCAGGGCTCCCTGCAGGTGCCCTCATTTCCTCTTTCTTTCTTTTCCGGCAGTGCGAGGAGCTTCTGCATCACCTCTGCCAGCTGCTCTGCATTCCCTCCTTCGCAGAGGCCACACAGGCAGTGGACTACGTGGCCCAGAAACTCTTGGGATTGGCCATCGATCACTTTCTTGGGTCCCCAGACAGGAGGAAGACTGCCCTCTCTGTTCTCCCCAAGGAGTGTCCAGTCCTGTGCCTCATCCCTGTGGGGCCCCCCTCTCACTCCCTGTTCCTCTTCCCAGGCAATGTTATGAGTTCATACGTGCAGTCTTCAACTCACCAGACTGCAATGTGGATGCGGCGCTGGACCTGCTCCTGGCCCAGGTGAAGGGAGGCCCTCACCCTTTGGATGCAGCCACGGTAAGGACTCCACTTCCCAGAAGAAGTCCCAGCTGCACTGGCCCACCTATTCCCCTCACCTGGTTCTCTGGTGTCTTCCAGGTAGAAGGAAGTCCCATCAGACGGACCTGTGAGGGAGAAGGAGATTTCCGGAGAGTTCTGAGGACGACCCAGTTTTCGTTGCCTGCACCTTGTTTTGGGGACAGGGGAAGGAGACGGCAACCCTCCCTCCCCCTTTTTCTCCCTGAGCATCCACACTTGTTGAGGCCCAAACCTCCTTCTCTCCACAGGTGAAGGTCACCCGAGCCATCCATTGGATCATCCCCTACATCAGTGACATCCAGACACTGGAGCAGCTGTGGATCCCAGAGCTCCTCCCACCCTGGCGAAACTGTTCTTTGAGGCCACCAAGATGGAGGAGGAGGAATGGACCAGTGGAACGCAGAGAGAAAAACTCCTTGTCTTCCAAGTAAGCCGGGTGATTAGGAGAGGGGATGGAGAAATGGTCAGGGGAGTTTCTGGCCCTCTTGAGGGGCTGGATATGAGAGGCCATGGCCCCCCCAGCAAGCAAGCAAGCATCTCTATCGTGTCAGCTCAGGCTTTGATGCTCCCTCCTTGTTTGTTGAACTCCCACCTGCAGTGAAATATTGGACATCCGGGGATATCCTCCTGGGAAGGATTGCTCAGGCATCCCAGAGCTATATCTGCTCAATGTACCGGTACCTCTTACTTCACGTGGAGTCTTAATTCCTCTCTGCCATTCTCTGGTCATGGCGGTGGGGGTGTTTTCGCTTCTCCCTCTCCCCAACCCGTGAAAGGAAGTTTCATACAAGGGGCTGGGTGGCCAATGTTTTCTGCCTACGAAAAGATGGGCTCCTTTCTCCTCTCCCTTTCTAGGAGGTGCCCAGGGTCCGGAGGTCAGCCCTCGCCTTTTATGGGCACTTTATCCAGAACCTGGGACATCCCCAGATGGAGTTCTACTACCTCTTGCTCAAATACTTGTGCTGGTGGAGGACGTGGGGGTGGCTCAGGTGAGGAGACCAAGGCTTTGGAGGTTTGGGCTGCTGTGGGGATCTGGAGGAAGGTCAGCGGAAAGGGTGACCTTTTGCCCTCCAAGCAGATCTGACTCAGTCTCCCTCTGTGTCTTCCTCCTTTACTTTGAAAGGCAGCGAAGGCAACTCTCTGGGGAGCTGGCCGGGGCCCTGCAGTGGCACCTGGAGAGCAGCCTTCTTGCAGAGGACACTTTTTCCCTGCAGGAGGTGCCTCACAAGGTTGCCAAGTGCCTGGTAAGTGCCCGCAGGGCAGTCTGGAAGGGCGCAAGCTCAAGAGGGCACGGGGCATTAGGCCAGGCTGAGGGAACCCCGATTTTGACTTTGGCTCTTTCACCCCAGATCCAGCACTGCGACTCAAGGACTCCTAATGTGTTATCACTGGTTCAGAGCTCCCCAAATCCCAGAACGTTGGGGCCCTGAGTAGAGCAGTGGGGTTCTGTCATCATCAGGCACGGAGCTGGGTGCCCAGACCACTTCTGGAGAGCCCTAGCAATTCGTATTTGAGTCTGATACTCGTAGCGGTGGACAAGACCCAACTTCTTGAATACTGTGTCCAGTTCTGGAAACCCCAATTCAAGAAGGATATTGACAAGCTGGAGCAGGTCCAGAGGAGGGTGACCAAAATGGTGAGAGGCCTGGAAGCCATTAAACCCTATGAGGTATAGACTTAGAGAGCTGGGTATGTTTAGTCTGCAGAAGAGAAGGTTAAAGAGGGGACATGATAGCCATGTTTAAATATTTGAAGGGATGCCACGTAGAGGAAGGAGAGGGCTTGTTTTCTGCTGCTCCAGAGACCAGGACAAGGAGCAATGGATTCAAGCTGCAGGAAAGGATTCCACCTGAACCTCAGGAAGAACTTCCTGACAGTCAGGGCTGTCCAGCAGTGGAATATGCTGCCTCGGATTGTAGTGGAGTCTCCTTCCTTGGAGGTTTTTAAGGAAGCAGAGGCTTGATGGCCATCTGTCGGGAGTGCTTTGAGGGTGTTCCTGCACGGCAGAAGGGGGTTGAACTGCATGGCCCTGGTGGTCTCTTCCAACTCTAGATTTCTATGATTCTATGGTCTTCTTTAACCTAGGTTGATTCAAAAAAGATATATCTGTGTAGATTTAAGTACAAATAACTAAGATATATCTATGTAGATTTAAGTAGAAATAACTAAGATATACCTATGTAGATTTAAGTAGAAATAACTTTCCATTAACCTATACCCATGTAGATTTAAGTAGAAATAACTAAGATATACTATGTAGATTTAGGTAGAAATAACTTTCCATTAAGATATACCTATGTAGATTTAAGTAGAAATAACTTTCCGTTAAGATATACCTATGTAGGTTTAAGTAGAAATAACTTTCCATTAAGATATACCTATGTAGATTTAAGTAGAAATGACTTTTGATTAAGACATACCTATGTAGATTTAAGTAGAAATTTTTACTTGGCAATATACGTCGTGTTGGTAGATGGTGCTATAGAAACAAACTGTTCTTCTTCTTACATAATTGTCAATATATTTGTAGATTTCCCCTGTGAGACCAGTGGGCAGCCGTGGCATTCAGGCGTTCCATCGCCACAGACCCACAAACACCGTTTTCCCTCTTTCAGCTCTACGGCTCTAAGGACCAGGAAGGCGCCCTTGAAACCCAGGTCGGTGAAACCCCCGGGAGGACTGGGGAAGAAGAGCACGTCACCCAGGCCTAAGCCCCTCCAGGGGTTGTTGTACTGCTTCTCCCATCATCTCTTTCTATTTGACTAAGCTAGTGGGGGTTGTTGGGACTTAGAGTTTCCCAGGGGTGTTAGCCCCTTGGGGAAAGGCTATGACACTAAAACGGTCCTTTTTTTAGCAAGTAGCATAAAAAGCATGCCTCAATCTATATGTCTATTTGTAATGTAATATTTGTGATGTTTCTGTCATGTCTGGCTCTAAACTGCCCCGTTGGGACCACTGAAGAACGTGGAAACACACGTAGGCAGGAATGTTCTTTTATTGGAAGTACAGATTGAATCCAACATTACTTAAAGTGGCAGAAACTGACCAGCATTCTCCAAACAAAAAATATATACATCCAAGCAATAATTAGTCAGCTCAGCTTACATTGATGGGTTGACTTTACATGTCTCGTTAATTCAACCAGTCTCTGATGTTATACAAATCCAACCTCCTCTGTCCCCCATTTGCTCTCTCTTGTATCACCCTCGCTTCCTCTCTGGCCAGCACTAATTTTATCAGTTCATCCTCAGGTTTCCCTGTGATCTCAATGTGTCCTCCCTGTTCCAGCTGGGATCATAAAACAAGCTTGAAAGGCCCATTTGGGCCTTTGTCCCTTCCAACACCTCCAAGGAACTCCTCTATTACCTTCAGCTTCCCAGATTTTGAAGGTATAGACTATTCCCATTAAACCAGATTAATATCAAGAACTCATTATGCCTGCTCAAAATACGGCTGTGCTGACGACAATAACAGAAGCGTAATTATCCATACCTATTTTGCTAATTAGCATCCATGTGCTATCATATATACATGCATATATTTCAATCAAGCAAGGTGCCCAATAACCCTTCCCAACAAGATTAACAGCAATTACTAACTAAACCTGGTAACCAAATAGCAGGACAGGCAAAGTAGTTGGCCATCTCCCTTCCCACAGAGATGGCCGCAAGGATGCTCCTTGGCCTTGGCCCAACCTGGTTACCTCTCCCCTCCAGATGTGCTGCGCGCTTCCTTGTGTAATCGGTTGTGTGTGTGTGTGTGTGCATACATGCACAGACTTGGCTGACGCACAGGACTGTGTCCCTTGCCATGGGTTTCACTCACAAGACTGCGGAGGGTTGGGCCCCAAGGTGGGAGAGACATTACTGTTTGGGAGGTAGGTTTGGACCGCACAGCTCCCATAATCCCCAGCTGGCACAGACACACTGGGAGTTGTAGTCCCTTCCAAAAACAAAAAACAAAAAAACTTTCCAAGCCCTGGGATGCCTACATGTGGCTCGCAGGGCCTCTGCAGAGATGAAAAGATCCCCAGGTTGGTTCCTTTCGGGCGTCAATCCCCAACAACCCCAACACCTGTTTGCAGCACAGAAATGTTAAAAAAAGTATTTATTTGGAGAGTTTTAATACAAAGAAAAAAATATTATTCTGCCATTACCAATCCAAGTAGGCAGTCTCACTAGAATTCACCAGCAACCGTAACCACACTTTATTGCTTTGTTAGATTTCTTATTGCTCAAAAAGTCCATAAACGGTTTCCAGTCTTTCATAAAACCTTCAGTTGGCTTATCCTTTTTCCGAAGCCCACACTCACTTGGCCATTTGGGCTAACTCAGCAACCTTATAATTCACTCTTTGTCCCCAGGGCTTCAGTCTGTCTCCAGATGAGAGCAAACAGTATTTGTATAGCTGTTGTCATATAATGAAGGCATTGAGTGTATTTAGAGCCAATCCCTTATCCCTAATACCCAGCAAAACCATTTCTGGTGACATTACAAAATCCACCTTTAACGGAAATTTTTAGACAGTTCTCCCCCTTCCGGATTGTACCTTCTTTGCTCCAGGAAGCCGAGCCTTTGCATTCTGCACACAAGAGAGGAGAAAATGTCTCAACTCTTTTGCCAAAAAAAGCAGCGTCCGCTTGAGCTGATGGTGCAGATCTCACCAGTTTATTTTCTTTAAGCATCTTTCCTCAATTTTTTGCCCTCTGAAGGGAGGTGAACAGAATTACATCAAGTGACCAGACCTCACACCTAAACCTTCTCTTCCTTTTGAGCTCTTGCCAGGCAGGCAGGGTTCAGACTGATCTCCAAAGTTGTTGCCACCATGAGGACTGGAAACTTTGTTTTTGTCAGGGGCTGCTAATTGTCATTTCTTACCAACAACAACAACAACAACAACAACAACAGTACAAAAGAAGAATCAGAGGAATCCCATTTTGTGTCCTACCCAGTTTAATGACTGTGAAAGAAACATTTTTTTCTCTTCCAAGAATATATCTTTGTAATCTGATTAATGATCTTCCTTTTACTCCCTGTATGTCTCCTTTCTTATCTGTGTTTCTCAGATTATCGTTATTATTTTTTCTTTAGAATGTTTCTTTACAGGAGTTATTCCAACATTTTAAGAGAAGCAGCAGCTGCTAACCCGTTGCAAAGCTGAAGAAAGTTCCTTTTTCTTCTTTTTTTGGGGGGGCAACAACTCCCAGAAGGTGGCTGCAGCTTTCTGGAAGTGGGGATGGCTGATGCTGTCAGGTTAGCTAAGTATTTCTTTCTCTGAGGCTCTGTGAGTTGGTACCAAGTGCATAAGAATGGCATGGCTGGGCGGGCACAATGTCACCTAATGTTTTGGCCTGGAAACCTGGAAGACCCTGAAGTGGCCACCCTAGTTGCAAGTCTAGCACTTCTGCAAGTTGCACGCATTTCAGTGGGTTCACTCTGCAGTTGGGCTTCGGCCACCAAGACCTTACCTGTGTAGTGGCAAGGAAATGATGAAGACCTTCAGGTTGTTCCATCACAGAAAGCTTTATTCTCCAAACCATTTATTTACTGCGCAGGGCAAGCAGCGGAGATACAATGTCCAAAACTGCCCGCCCCGATTGATTAAAACACTTAGTTCTTATACCTTTGGTCAACAACGTCAGCAATCAATCACATTTCTAGTCTACGTCAGCCATTACATTTGGAGCTTAATACCACCCCCAAAACAAGGGAACAAAGGCCCCAGTCACCAGATAACACAAAGATGAGGCGAAAGAGTATGCTTGACTCCCTCTTACTTCCCAGGCACCTAAGCATAGCATTACAAGGCCAATCATACTTTTAAACTGAGATAAGGCAGGGACATCTGCTGTCCAATTCACTTATTTTTCTACTCATGCAATACTTCTCTGAATTTAACTCCTTCATTCCCCCCTTCATGCCAAATTCAATTCCTTGCAATTTGAAGCATGCACCATTTCCCTATTGCCTTTATAACACAAAAGATACATAGCAGCAAAAGTTACATAGCAGCATTAGAATTCCTCCAGCAGTCAGGTATACAAAACCCTTGAATAGGGTTTTCACCCACTACTGTAACAAGTTCACTAACATGCATTCCATGGCACCTCCGGTGACGGTGGGGATTGAGATAGAGACCCACGGTTTTAGAAAAAAGATTCATTGTGCACAATGTCCCAGTGAGATACCTCTCAAAGTCTGGGCCCCGCCTCCTTACATTCAGAGTATTTTATACATCTCCAATACAAATACATCACATGTCCAAGAGAGAAACTGACACGTACAAATGGTTCCCACCATTCTCTTGCCTAATCTTACTAATGTTGCAAAGTAAGGGAAGCTTTGCGAGGCACATTCCATCCTCCCTAACACTGTCTCACAGATACCATTGTATTCCTTTCAAACACAGAGAGATTTCAATCAAAGCATATACTGCAGCCTTTCCCTCTATTACTCTAATCATTACAGATTGAAAACTATTTAACATGCAGAGTACAGAAAAGCAGATTTAGGAAGGCCATTATTTATGCACAAAGCAATTCTACAAACAGTGTCTTTTACCCATACTTACTTAGGAACCAGATAATCATGTCCACATGCCTGCAGAATACAAGAATGACTTTCTACATTTGATACTTCTAAATGTATTTTCCCTCTTCACAATCAAATTCATTTACACAATAGTAATACTTTAATTAATTTCTATGTCAACCATACCAGTCCCATTTGCCTCACATCAGAAACATTTCCTTTGATTGGCATCATGACTACTTCTAACCTTTCAGATATGTGTTGCCAGAATCATATCTATTGCTTTCATTATAAGCTCTTTCCATTTCTTGCTCAGCCTAACTGTTTATCCCATTCCTGCATTGGTTGGTGCCCTGGGTGAAAGGTGATACCCTCAGTGGCCACACCAATTCATCCCAGAGACAACCCATATACCCATTTACCATTGTAAAAGCTGGTTTCTTTCTAGAACTCATTTATGGAGGACCAGGCCCCCCTTTTCCCATATAACTTCAATAAAACCATTGCTATAACTATAGAAAAAGTCAACAGTGGGATGCTTTTCTAGGCATGCCTGTAGAGATTCAGGGATTTCAAACTTTACATAACAATTGGGATAGTCTCCCTAAGCTTAGGCCATGAGAACATATCCAGCCATTACTGACCTTCAGGGTGTTCAAGATCTGATTGACCAGTTGGTGAAACCAATTCACTTCCCAGCTTCTCCTGCCCAGCATTCTCATCATCACCATCATTACCAACAATTACCATATACACATATCTTCCAACCCCACAACATCCGTCTGTAGTGATAAAACAGGCAAGCCAGGCTTCCTGCCCCTCCTATGCCTGCCACAACCTATAATATTGTCTCCAACATTCAGGGATCTGGCCGTGTGTAGAACAGTGTGTATGTCCCAGGTCACACCTGCAACAGGGCCTAGTCCCCGCCTTCTTCCTCTCCAGTTGCTGAAGTCTGACCGCAGTAGAGCCTGACAGCTTCCAGGTGTGTGTCAGGCAATAGGGTCTCAGCTTAGATTTCTTCATTCACCAGTTGCGGATTCCTGACTGTGCTTAGAGTGACCAATTTCTCCTGGTCTGGCCACAGCAGAGTCTAGTCCCTAATTTCTTTTCCCCCTTTTCGTCTGGAGATCTTCAGTTTCAGAGGATTTTACAACCCAATCAG
The DNA here is from genome assembly GCA_948474755.1 of Ctenosaura bakeri. Taxonomy (NCBI): domain Eukaryota; kingdom Metazoa; phylum Chordata; class Lepidosauria; order Squamata; family Iguanidae; genus Ctenosaura; species Ctenosaura bakeri. Next base: position 11,671 of record CAOLHI010007221.1, read on the forward strand.
TAAAGGCTCTCTTAGCCCTGGCATAAAGTATCCAAAGCTTCAACCCTGCTACCTTTACAGTTGTAGGGGAACCAGACACCTAATACAATCCCCTCCACCGATGACCCAGTTGCACTCTAAGGGGAATCTCTATTCCCACATTTTCTCCCTCTGTTGTACTCAAGAACTTTTCCTAATCCACTAACTCCTCCCTATATGTCTCCTTAATCCAACCCAAAATGGCCTCATGCTTTGGCTTGAAAGGGGAACAAACAGCCTTATGGTTCTGTGAGCGGTGCACCTCATCCTATGCCATCCTATGATGGGGCTCTGAGAAGAACAAAAATACTCCTGGTTTTTGTGTTGTGTGCTGCACATGGAATAAAAGTGGAAAGCCTCTGTAAAATGGCCTAGGTGGATGGTGGTATCATATCACTTGCCCTGTGTTGGCATCCAGTCCAAAGACATAACCAGGGCTGTTGTTTGGGCCATACATGTTGAACTACTGTTTCTTCAGGATTTTTATCCCACTTTCTCCACTTCTCCTGAGTTCTAAGGTCTGCAGGTACAATGTGACTTCCAGGTGATTCCTAGAACGGTGGTTTTTGCCTTTGGTGATCCTGTGGACAGATGCAGGTCTGTTGCTCTTGAGCATATGTGGTGTGTGGCTTTTAGGGCTGTTGTTGGTCCCTTAGCTGTCTCACAGCTTGCATCTCTCTTTTCCTTTCTCCTTCTCTCCTTTCAGCCAGAGTCCTTTAACTGCAGTTCCACTTCCAGCTGGAGAGGCCTCCACTGCCTCGACAAGTGTCCCCTTATTTTCTCTCTTCCAGCTGAAGAGGTGCACCATCACCTCTCCTCCCAGCTTACTCGTAGGGGTGCTCTGTCACCTCCTCCATCCAGCTGAGGCTGCGCTTAGGGAGCCACTCCAATCTCCACCTTATCGGGGACTGGCTAGGGGCACTCCTTTGCTGCTTGGACTGCCTTTCATCTTGGACTCTGCCCTTTCCTGTATTCTTCATGCTTTTGCTGCCAACTTTCCTTTTCCAGAATGTCACAACTCCAAGCCCTTGCCTCTTAACTGCTGTGGGATGAGGAACAAACTTTTCCTCTTAACTGCTGGCCACTGACAGTATTCTACTTCCATTAGTCCCTGCATCTGTCAGTTGGACCATCTTTTCTGCTTTCCTCTTCCACACGCGTCCACATCCTTCTCTGATTCTCTTCAGGCTCTCTTGCCTATATTTCTCCTGCCCCCACTGGGCACATTGGCTCTCAGAGACCCTCATCCTCTTCTCTGGGGTCCTCTGTTCCCTCTGACCTCTGCTCCATCATTCGTTAATCCTCTTTCTCTCTCCGCTTGACAGCCAGTCATAAACCTTGCTTCATAGAGCCTTACAATCGCAGGCCCTTTAAACCTTCCTTAATTGTTCTGTGGAATCCTGAATACTGAAGCCTTTTGAAGACTTCCTGAAGAGATTCCTCTGCTGCATCATATTAGAGGTTGCTAACAATAGGAGTCCTTGACTCTCCAACTATCTGTCCAGCAACCCTTTGCTGCCTCCAAAACCTTCAAATTCCTGAAGCCTCCTCCAAACACCCAGATAGCTTTGGGGTTTTTTTTTTTTTTTTTTACAACAGCCCACAGCTCCCAAGTATTTCTAGCGGTCTCCCATCCAAGTACTAACCAGGCCCGACCCTGAGCTTCCGAGATCAGACGAGATCGGGCGTGTTCACGGTGGTATGGCCGTAGGCAGGTAAGCCGTTTGTTTGTTTTTGTTTTGTTTTTTGTGTGTGTGTGTGTGTTTTTCCAGCTCCCTTCGGCTCCATGCAGCTCTTCCTACTATGTTAGATGGCACCTCCTACTGGCCACCGTTTCTACAACATCCCCTCGTGGTTTCCTGTAATTCTCCAACCACAACTTTTAACAGGATCCACTGGCTTTTACTAGCAGAGTCTGACACTGGGGAGAACCACTCCCCACCTGCCTGTCAAAGACACTTTCCCCCTTATCCATGCCTGGGAAGTTTTGTGGGCTCCATTCTTCAGTAGTTATTGGCAATCTTGCCAGTTAGGGGTTGCATTGCCATGATGCTAGAACACAGTTCTACTATCTTTCAATTCAACATATTTAGACGTGGTGAAGGGCATATATGCATAAGCCTAAACAGGTATGTAGGGGGGTGTTGTAGATTTCTGGCATCATCTGAGTTAGCTGCCTCAGTAGAAGGCAACTGCATTCCTAGTCCGAATGTCCACAGGCAAATCTTCCTATTAAGGGGAGTTTACAATTTCCCTAAGTTGTTGAGTAGCTTCTTTTAATAAAAATCATGACACCATGGCTTCTGGTTCTGCTGCTTAGAATCCTCAGGCAGCCTCTCTGGTGGGGTCTGCCGCTACTCCCATCCTCCCCCTCCTTCTCATTGCAAGCTGGGGGTGGGGGAGACATGTGTAGCACATTTCTACTTTTTTTTTTTTCTTCCTCTTCCATGCAAAAGCAGGCAGGTCTTTCATGCAAAGGCTGATCTGATTGCCTTCCCTCCCTCTCAAAGGGGGGTTGCATTCCAGCCCTATGACCACAAAGAGTGAGGGGGGAAAAGAGCTGAAAAATTGTCTTCTGCAGTAAGCAGCCTTCCCTATGCTAAATGTAAACAATGGAACCTTGTAAGCTGCATTGTAACCTTGTTTTCTCTCTTTGATGTAGAAATGTATCAAAAAGGTAGACACAACTGCTGCCACACTAGAAAAGTAATAGTTCATTGTTCATTGTAAGGGGAAACCAAACTAACACCTCTTGTATGACATGTTTGTCTATATGGGCTCTCAAGGTGAGGTTCTTGCTTTGTTTTTGTTTTTGTTTTTTGTTTTTTGTTTCCTTCTTCTCCAGATGCGGCTTTTCTCTGTGCTCTGGAGAAAACATTGGGGACTCTGTATTGTTTTCTAGAAATGTTGCAAAAAGTACTGGAAGAGAAGTTTCCAAAGTTCCCTTTTTTCTTTTCCTTTTCTTATGTGAGCCCAAAGGGGGAGGGATCCTTGATGGCTGAAGAGTTTTAAACATGAAACAGGCAGCTGTCACCTGGCTGCTCTTTTTGTTATTGTGCCAGCCCATTATTGTTATTATTATTTTACCTCTGATGTGTGTTGAAGGTTGCTTCCGGTTATTTAGAAATCAGACCCTGCTTCTATGACATCCTCACTCAGCCTGCCAGGCTGAGAATGAGTTATTGAAACTACTTCATAGCCTTCCCTATGTAACACGGCACAGAATTCTTAAGCATTTGGCTAAAGAACCTTCCATTCTCCAAAAACCAGCAATTATAGAGTTAACATCTAAAGGAGAAGGGAGGGGCTACAGGGAGGGGAAAGGGAGGCAGGCAAAGGAATGCCACTCTTCTCAACCCCCTTCCTGCTCCAAAACTTGAGCCTGAAGTAACATCTCCTATATTCAACTCCTTTTTCAAAAGCTCACTGCTTCCCCTTTTTTTTCTTTTCTCCTGAAAGTCCTTTGACTTGTGTAGTGCCAGCCCTGTGGGATACTCCCTCTGCCTCTTGCAGAGTGATTTTCTTTCCAGTTGATTGAATCACCGAACTGTGCATTTGGAGAAAACAATGAAACCCTATTGTTTCCTCACTATTTCTCATTAACACCTAGGGCTTGCTTCATCATTTCCATACTGACTTAATTTCTGCTGTTTCCAAGCTTCTAGCTGAATAAACTTCTAGCCTAAAAACAGCAAGCAACCATATGGTTAAATCTGAGAGCCTGAGGAGGAGGGGCTGTGAGGAAATGGCTTTAAGCACCGAAAGATAATGAGAGAGAGGAATAAACAATTTTTCTTTCCTGGAATTTTTCCTACACATATTAAAGTACAAATGGCACAGAAATAGTAAAGTTTCCACTTAACCCTTTCATGAAGTTTTCAACATGCATTGAAGCAGAGTCTGAAGCAGTGTCTGTCAACTGCCACCCTCCACCCAGATTTCTTCCCAAACGACAACACACAGTAGGGGTGGGGGTGAGCTAGGGGAGGGGGTCCCAACAGCTCGAAACAATGAGGTAGACACCTTTCAGACTCGCTGACTCACGCAGCCGGAGTTTGACGGTCTGCCGTGAGAAATGCAACGATCATCTTCATTATACGCATACGCTTTCAGACAACAAACACAGCCTCCCACCACCGTTTACCAGACTTGAAGAGACGTCTCTCTGTACCGAAGTCTTCGTGGCTTCACTCACAGCCCCACTAGCCATGAGTTACTAGGGCGAGACTTAGAGAGGTGATCAAGCTCTCTTTCCCTTGAAAATGCAAGGAACTCGTGTTTCACCAATTAGCCGTGGGAGGCCTTATGCTTTCTGCGTGACCAGAGTCCGTTTGACTAGAAACGCTGCTGCCAGGGAAACCACCCCGCTCAAAGCCAAACCTCTTCGACCAAAGGCAGTCGAGGGCGCCTTGGGTTTCGCCAAGAGGGGGGGTGGAGCCACCCAGCACTCAAGCGTCTGTCAAGGGGGGCCCCAAAAAGCCCCTTCTCTCATTTCCCGGCCAACGCACCAAAATGTTGTGGCGAGGAAAGGATGAAGACCTTCAGGTTCTTTCAAAACAGAAAGCTTTATTTTCCAAACCATTTATTTACTGCGCAGGGCAAGCAGCGGAGATACAATGTCCAAAACTGCCCGCCCCGATTGATTAAAACACTTAGTTCTTATACCTTTGGTCAACAGCGTCAGCAATCAATCACATTTCTAGTCTACGTCAGCCATTACATTTGGAGCTTAATACCACCCCCAAAAAAAGGGGGAACAAAGCCCAGTCACCAAATGACACAAAGATGAGGCAAAAGAGTATGCTTGACTCCCTGTTACTTCCCAGGCACCTAAGCATAGCGTTACAAGGCCAATCATACTTTTAAACTGAGATAAGGTAGGGACATCTGCTGTCCAACTCACTTATTTTTCTACTCAAGCAGTACTTGTCTGAATTTAACTCCTTCATTGGAAGGGACAAAGGCCCAAATGGGCCTCTCAAGCTTGTTTTATGATCCGGCTCAAACCAGGGAGGACACATTGAGATCACAGGGAAACCTGAGGATGAGCTGATAAAATTAGTGCTGGCCAGACAGGAAGCGAGGGTGATACAAGAGAGAGCAAACGGGGGACAGAGGAGGCTGGGTTTGGATAACATCAGAGACCGGTTGAATTAACAAGACATGTAAAGTCAACCATCAAATGCAAGCTGAGCTAAAGTTACCATTGTCTTGGATGTATATATTCTTTGTTTGGAGAATGCTGGTTAGTTTTTGCCACTTTAAGTAATGTTTGGATTCAATCTGTACTTCCAATAAAAGAACATTCCTTTCTACGTGTGTTTCCACGTTCTTGAGTGGTCCCAACGGGGCGGTTTAGAGCCAGACATGACAGAAATATCACAAATATTGCATTCCAAATAGACATATAGATTGAGGCATGCTTTTTATGCTACTCTGCTAAAAAAAAGGACAGTTTTAGGTTTCATAGCCTTTCCCCCAAGGGGCTAACACCCTGGGAAACTCTAAGCCCCAACAGCCCCCACTAGCTTAGTCAATGGCAAGAGATGATGGGAGAAGCAGTACAACAACCCCTGGAGGGGCTTAGGCCTGGGTGACGTGCTCTTCTTCCCCAAGTCTGCGGGGGTTTCACCAACCTGGGTTTCAAGGGCGCCTTCCTCAGTCCTCAGCCGTGCGGGGTGAAGAGGGGAAACGGTGTTTGTGGGTCCCTGGCGATGGAACGCCTGGATGCCACCGGCTGCCAGCTGGGTCCACAGGGGAAATCTACAAATATATTGACAATTATGTAAGAAGAAGAACAGTTTGTTTCTATAGCACCATCTACCAACACGGTGCTCTACAAGTAAAAATTTTTACTTAAATCTACATAGGTATGTCTTAATCAAAAGTCATTTCTACTTAAATCTACATAGGTATATCTTAATCAAAAGTGATTTCTACTTAAATCTACATAGGTATATCTTAATGGAAAGTTATTTCTATTTAAACCTACATAGGTATATCTTAATGGAAAGTGATTTCTACCTAAATCTACATAAGTATATCTTAGTTATTTCTACTTAAATCTACATAGGTATATCTTAATGGAAAGTTATTTCTATTTAAACATACATAGGTATATCTTAATGGAAAGTTATTTCTACTTAAATCTACATAGGTATATCTTAGTTATTTGTACTTAAATCTACATAGATATATCTTAGTTATTATGAAATCTACACAGATATATCTTTTTGTATGAACTGAGGTTAAAGAAGACCATAGAATCATAGAAATCTAGAGTTGGAAGAGAGACCCCAGGGGCCATCCAGTCCAACCCCCTGCCATGCAGGAACACCCTCAAAGCAATCCCAACAGATGGCCATCCAGCCTCTGCTTAAAAACCTCCAAGGAAGGAGACTCCACTACACTCCGAGGCAGCAGATTCCACTGCCGGACAGCCCTGACTGGCAGGAAGTCTTCCTGAGGTTCAGGTGGAATCTCCTTTCCTGCAGCTTAAATCCATTGCTCCTTGTCCTGGTCTCCGGAGCAGCAGAAAACAAGCCCTCTCTTTCCTCTACGTGGCATCCCTTCAAATATTTAAACATGGCTATCATGTCCCCTCTTAACCTTCTCTTCTGCAGACTAAACATCCCCAGCGCTCTAAGTCTATCCTCATAGGGCTTCATGGCTTCCAGGCCTCTCACCATTTTGTGGTTGCCCCTCTTCTGGACTTGCTCCAGCTTGTCAAAATCCTTCTTGAATTGGGGTGTCCAGAACTGGACACAATATTCAAGAAGGGTCCCTCGTGTCCCCGCTGAGGTTCTGGATTCAAATACGAATTGCTAGGGCTCTCCAGAGTTCTGGCACCCAGCTCCTGTGCCTGATGATGACGGACCCCCCACTGTTCTCTTTGGGCCCCAACACTCTGGGATTTGGGGAGCTCTGAACCAGTGATAACACATTAGGATCCTTGAGTCGCAGTGCTGGATCTGGGGTGAAAGACCAAAGTCAAAATCGGGGTTCCCTCAGCCTGGCCTAATGCCCCGTGGCCTCTGAGCTTGGGCTCTCCAGACTGCCCTGCGGGCACCTACCAGGTGCTTGCAACCTTGTGAAGCACCTCCTGCAGGGAAAAAGTGTCCTCTGCAAGAAGGCTGCTCTCCAGGTGCCACTGCAGGGCCTCGGCCAGCTCCCAGAGAGTTGCCTTCGCTGCCTTCAAAGTAAAGGAGGAAGACACAGAGGGAAACTGAGTCAGATCTGCTTGGAGGGCAAAAGGTACCCACCCTTTCCGCTGACCCTCCTCCAGATCCCCACAGCAGCCAAAACCTCCAAAGCCTTGTGGGGCCATCACTTTGGCCTCCTCACCTCAGCCACCTCCACATCCTCATCCTCCACCAGCATCAGCATTAACAAGAGGTCGTGGAGGGGACTGGTGCTCCATCTGGGCACGTTCCAGGTGCTGGGAACAGAAGGTGCCCATAACAGGTGAGGGCTGACCTCCGTACCTTGGGCACCTCCTAGAAAGGGAGAGGGAGAAAGGAGCCCATCTTTCCATAGGCAGGAACAACTGGCCACCCAGCCCCTTGTATGAAACTTCCTTTCACGGATTGAGGAGAGGGGAAGCAAAGACACTCCCCACCACCACAACCAGAGAATGGCAGAGAGGAGCAAGACTCACGTGAAGGAAGAGGCCCCGGTACATTGAGCGGGATCCTCATTCTGGATACCTGAGCCATCCTGTCCAGCAGGTTTCCCAAGGTCTTCAAGATTTCACTGCAGGTAGGAGGGAGTTCAACAAACAAGGAGGGACATTCAAAGCCTCAGCTGACGCGATAGAGATGCTTGCTTGCTTGCTGGGGGGGGCTGCATGGACTCTCACATCCAGCCCCTCAAGAGGGCCAGAAACTCCCCTGACCATTTCTCCATCCACCCCTCTCCTAATCACCCGGCTTACTCGGAAGACAAGGAGTTGTTCTCTGGGTTCCCACTGGTCCATTCCTCCTCCTCCATCTGGGTGGCCTCAAAGTACAGCTTCAGCAGGGTGGGGAGGAGCTCTGGGACCCACAGCTGCTCCAGTATCTGGATGTCACAGATGTAGGGGACAATCCAATGGATGGCTCGGGTGACCTTCACCTGTGGAGAGAAGGAGGTTTGGGCCTCAACAAGTGTGGATGCTCAGGAGGGAAGGAGGGTCATCCTTTCCCTGTCCCCCAAAACAAAGTGCAGGCGAGGAAAACTGGGTTGCCTTCAGAACTCTCTGGAAATCTCCTTCTCCATCACAGGTGCATCTGATGGGACTTCCTTCTACCTGGAAGACACCAGAGAACCAGGTGAGGGGAATGGGTGGGCCAGTGTAGCTAGGACTTCTTCTGGGCAGTGAGGTCCTTACCGTGGCTGCATCCAAAGGGTGAGGGCCTCCCTTCACCTGGGCCAGGAGCAGGTCCAGCGCTGCATCCAGATTGCACATTTCTTCCCCTCTGGTGAGTTGAAGACTGCACGTATCAACTCAGCACCTTGCCTGGGAAGAGGAACAGGGAGTGAGAGGGGAGGCACAGGACTGGACGCTCCTTGGGGCAGAACAAGAGGCAGTCTTCCTACCTCTCTGTGGACTCAAGAAAGTGCTCGATGGCCAATCTCAAGTGTTTCTCAGCCACGTAGTCCACTGCCTGTGTGGCCTCTATGAAGGAGGGACTGGAGAAGCAGCTGGCAGAGTCGGTGGAGAAGCTCCTCGCACTGCCGGGAAAGAAAGAGAGGAAATCAGGGCACCTGCAGGGAGCCCTGCAAAGGCTTCTGGGGCTGAGAGGGAGTGGAAGCAGAGTGGGGGATGCTCACTGAAAAACAGGCCCCTTGTCTGAATCCAGTTGGTCCCAGTCCTAGAGGGTCCACTTCTCTGAGACAAGCCTGCCATTCAGCAGAAAGAGGCACCGTTCATCTACCCCGATGGGAGGGGACTGGGGGTGATGCCTTCCTGGTGGTGGTCCCAGGTTTTACCAAGGGGAACTCTGTCTCTTACCTTCTCCTGATCACAAGGGCCACCGGGAAGGATGGGAGGAGCTTCCTCCTCCTCGAAGTCCAGGGGGCTGGGGCAGAGAGACACTGGGGGTTGAGAGAGGACTGGAAATGGGCAGCCTTCCCATGCCAGGGAATGGCAGGGACTGGGGGTGGGTGGGCAGTTCCAGGTGTCTCTGGCTCTGCGAGATCAAGGCAGGGAGAGGAAAGCACTTGGGGGCAGCAATGTTATTCCCCCAGTGGAGAAGAAAGTACCTGGACTGAGCTATATATAGTCCCACTCTCCACATCCTCCAGGCTGCTCATGCCATCCAAGGCAGCATCTTCTGGACCCTGGGAAAGACAGTTGTGGGGGAGGGAGTGAAATGTGGGACTCCCTTCCGCTCATCAGATGCAACCTGCAAAAAAGAGTGAGGGGAGAGAAGGAAGCCCAGGGAGAAAGAAACGATGGCTGTAGAAAAGAGGGGGAGAGGTACAGCAGGGAGAGGCAATGCAAAAACGGTAGCAATGACTGGGTTTCTAAGGCCAAGAAGCAGGGAGTGGTCCAGCTAGAATCCTCCTCTTCTCCTGACTGGGGAAAGAAAATGAGAGAGCGCCATCTTGCCATTTGGCTCGGGCAGCAAAAGGTCGTGGGGTGGATCTATTCTGAAGGCATTTCCCTAAGGAAGGAGGGAGGGGAAAATGCCAGCCTTTCCCATTTCTAGCCCCCTTCCCTTCCTCACCTGGGAGAAGAGTGAGTCCTCATCAGGGGAGATGAGGCCTGGTGTTCTCTGCCTCCTGAGAGGAGAAACAATATACAGTCCAGTGGTCAGAACGGGAACTCACCCAAAAAACCCTCGCCACTCTCCTCCACTCCAAATCTACCCATTAAGCCAACCAGGAGGAGCTCAATCCTGCAAGGAAGTTAGCAAGCCCCCTTGGAAAAAGACAAAGCCCCAAAGATCTCTCCCTGATCCCCAGGAAAAAGCCTCTGTTGGCCCATCGGGAGAGAGGTTACTTCTGAAGATGGAAGTGCTCCTCAAAGATAGGACAGCTTAGAAACAATGCAGAAAAATTTAGGGAAAAAACTTCAAGCTTCAAAAAAAACAAAAACAAAACAAAGCTTCAAAGTTTCTGGAAGTTTGACATCTCTCAGTTGGCTTGGTGTCCTTACTCGCTGAGCAGACTTTGCCCCTTCCAACAGTGGTCAGGGCGGACGAGGCATTGCTCTCTGGAAAGCATTAGAATGGGCCTGCCCTCTTTGGGGCTGGAAAGGGAGCCAAACTCGTTTGGACAGCTGCCCTGAAAGCTCCCTGCCTAAGGGTACAATTCAGGGGGATGGGTCTCTCTGCTGTCATAGGTTGTTCTTCTGTGCCCTAAACCTCCAGGCTCCACACACTCTGGAACATGGAAAAAAAGTACCTCTCCAAATTATTCTCCACGACTTCCGCCTCTTTCATTGGGAGGCTGATGTTTTCCTCTTCCTTCAGGTCACTGCGTCCCCGGGAAGCATCCTCTGCTCCCACGCAACCCTGGCAAGAAAAAGAGGAATGCCTGGACGCTGTTCTCCCAAAAGTCTTTGTCCTTTCCTGCAATCCCGTCTCTTTCCTCTCCAGAGCTGCTTTGCATAGGTAGAGGGAGGATTCTTTGCCTCCTGGCCACAGAATGTGGACCATTCGTGGGATGTTATTGGGCACGCTGCAGTGAGAGTGGGAGGTGAGGCAGAGGGAGAAAGTGAAAAGACGACCCTTTCATGGATCAGAGAGACTTTCTTTCTTACCCCTGATGAATGAAGGTTTTCCACTGTGTGTGTCCCACGGGGGGACTCCACCGAAATGCTGGCTTCCTGAGGCAGGAAAAGGCAAGGAAATGTCAGAGCCTCAAAGAATCCATCTCACCGGGTGAGACCAGAGGGATGGTCTAGGAAGTATCTGGGGGGCCAAAAGGGCCTCCATTTCCTCCACTCAACTGCACTGACTCCAGACTGCAGGGCTGAAAGTGATGACTTGGAGGCCAAAGTGCAAAGGCAGACCCTCCCTTTCATTCCTGCAAACCCCATCATCTCTCTTTTGGCTGGCTGTCTTCCCTGGGTGCAGGGACATGAAGGTGCCCTGTGGGGAGGGAGGGAGGGGGAGGCCCTGCCCTGGAAGGTAATAGGGCGCTGGAGTGGGCTTACTTTGGAGGGGCCTCAGAAACCTCCTCTTGGTTGCGGTTCTTGCAGCAGGAGAGGGGGCACCTCTTCCAGAGCTTCTGCAAAGGAGATAAAATGGGGAACCTCTCAGAGGAAGGGGAGGCTGGCTGGCCTCCTAGTCCCTGGATGCCCCAAAGGGGCCTGAAAGGAGGAAGGGGGTCCAAACCAGCAAGAAGATTGACCCCCCCACACACACAGTGGCCATCTTGTCCTCCCCCAACTCTCCCTGTGGCTCCTTACCCCGAACCGTCTCAAGAGGGCCGCCATCACTGTAAGAACACAACGGCGCACTCACAGGCAGGCGAAAGTGGGATACCCTAGGAAGAGTAACCCACAAAAGGCATCCATCCACAGCGACAGCCAGAAAGGCAATGGCCAGTTTCAGTTGGGCTCACAACCTTCTCATCTCCAGGGCGACCATGGAAGCAAACAATGGCCTGGAATTCTTCCAGAAAGAACCTTTCTGACAGTAAAAAAAAAAAACATGGAGGCTACATCTGTATATATGTGGAGGCTAAATGGGGGGGTTTAGCTACAATGGGGGTAAATGATTAAACCTAGGGATGGGCCAACCAAATCTGCAAATCCTCAAATCCTTGGCAAGGATTCCAGATTCGCAAAACCAAATCCCTGTGCAAAAATAGGTGAACCGAATCTTTCAAATCCACCAACCAAAAAGAGGATTTTGTTAAAGTTCTGTTTTTTAATTCATTTTATTAAAGTTTCTCAATTAAAACAACAATATTATTATTGCTATTTCACATGAATTATTTCTTGAATCTTCCAAACTGATCTAGACTTCATTTCCAAAATCTCTTAACATTGTTATATCATTGTACTGCATTTTTCAGCCATTTTACACGTTAGTACATAACATTTCCATTACCATATTCCTGCTTCATGATATCTGCCGTAATCATCACAATGAAATTTTTCCACATATTACCATGAATTATAGACTTCTATCACAGGCCACCCAGCAATCACCTACAATTTGCCATTCTTTCTGAATTTCATCATCTGATTTCCCTTTCAATCTTTGAGAGACTATGTCAGCGTTTTTATTTTCAATAAAGGTTCCCCACCATTGTTCTATTGTAGGTATTTGCTGTGTTTTCCATACCTTAGCGTATTCAATACGTGCAGTTGTTATCATATATAATAATATTCTCCAATATTTCTTTATATTCATACCGTCTATTGAGTCTGTCATATTTAACAAATACAATTCAGGAATCATAGGAAATTGTAGCTTCATTATTTCTCAAATCCTGTTATGTATCTCAGTCCAATATTTCTTGACCTTTGGGCATGTCCACCACATATGATATATCGTACCCACCTCTTTTAAACATTTCCAACAAAGCCCAGTACCTGAATTGTAAATCTTTTGTAATTTATCTGGTGTCAAATACCATCTATAAAACATTTTATAATAGTTCTCTTTTAGATTCTGGGCAACCGTAAATTTGTTTGTCTTTTTCCAACTCTGCTCCCAAGAGTCCAGTTGAATTGTTTGACCAATATTCTGTGCCCAAGAGATCATTACTGCTTTAACCGTTTCTTCATACTTCTCCTGGTGCAATATTTCCTGAGTGATCTGGGCTAGTAAACGAGGAGGGTTTTCAAAGAGTCGTTTTATCACTCTTACCTTCTCCTTTATTTCAATTCCATATGTCTTTAAATCCATCTGAAACCTTTCAGTTAACTGTCTGTAAGGAAACCAGTTTAGAACTGTTCCTTCTTGCTCCAACTTGTCTCTTGATTTAAGCTGAATACTATTCGATTTTGTCCTCTCAATTATGTCCTCATGTCGAAGCCATTTTTCAGATTCAGTCCGTCTACCAAAGAAAGCTTCTTGAGGGGAGACCCAGGTGGGCAGCTGCCTCACATTTCTAGACTTGTAATCTTCCCAAACTTTCAGAAGCGATTTCCTGACGGAATGATTTGTGAAATCTTTATCTGTTTTTGCTTTATCGTAGAACATACAGGCATGCCAGCCCATCCGCAGATCCGCTCCCTCCAATGTCAGCATTCTGGCATCTTGTAGATCTACCCAGTCTTTTATCCATATAAAAGCCGCGGCCTTGTAGTAAATCTGAAAATCGGGTAAACCCATGCCCCCTCGATTTTTCTGATCTGTTAAAGTGTTCCATTTAATCCTGGGTTTTTTCCCTTGCCACGTAAACTTGGATATTTCTCTCTTCCCTTGTAGAAAAGGTTTCTCATTCAATATTACAGGAAGGAACAGAAAGTTCATCTTTGGTAGAACGTTCGTCTTGATTACTGCGATTCTCCCCAACATTGACAAGTGTAACTTAGACCAGCTTTCCAAATCTTTAATTATCTCCTTCCATTTTTTTTCATAATTGTTTGAAAATAGCTCATTATTTCTTCTGGCTATCCAAATTTCCAAATATTTAACTTTTTGTCCTCTCTTGAATCCCGTTTTTTGTATTATTTCCGTCTCTTCTCTCTCTCTCTCAAATTTTTGGTTAAGAAATTTGTTTTTTCCACATTTATCTTAAATCCGGAGAACTCTCCATACTCTTGAATTATTTCAATCAATTTTCCAATGCCTCTACATGGATCTTCCAGAAAAACCACCAAATCATCTGCGAAGGCTTTCAACTTGTATTCTTATTTCTTAATTTGAACTCCTTTAATGCCGTTGTCTTTAGCGTTATTTAGTATTTCCAATGTCATAATAAAGAGCAGAGGGGACAATGGGCACCCTTGTCTAGTCCCCCTCTTCAGTTCTATCAACTGTGTTCTTTCACCATTTATCAGGAGTCTAGCTTGTTGTTGTTTATAAATTGCTTCAATCCGTGAGACAAATTTCTCTCCAGCCGACATTTGTTTGCAAGTCATTATCATAAAAGGCCAGTTAATCATATCAAACGCTTTCTCAGCATCAAGAAATATCATCGTCGTTTTCCGTTCATTATGTCTTTCATAATACTCTATTATATTTAAAACCGTTCGAATATTATTCCTCAGTGATCTTTTTGGCAAAAACCCGTTTTGATCTTCATTGATAATGTCGGACAACACCTTTTTGAGTCTGGCAGCCAGGATTGAAGCAAAAATCTTGTAGTCTACATTCAAAAGTGAAATTGGCCTATAATTTTTCGCGTCAGTCAAATCTCTGCCTTCTTTTGGAATCAATACTACATTCGCTTCTTTCCAAGTGTCTGGCATTCCTTCCTTTACTATTTCATTTATTGTGCTTCGTAGAGGTATTGAAATCTCGTGTTCCAATGTCTTATAATATCTAGCAGCATAGCCGTCTGGTCCTGGAGCCTTATCAGTCTTCAAATTCCGAATGGCCTCAACCACTTCCATCATTGAAATGGGTTTATTCCATGTCAATCTTTGCTCTTCATTGAACCTCGTTTTATTCATTTTCTCCAAGTATTCTTGAGTTCCTTGTTGGTTTATCAACTTTGGGGCCTTACCCATCAGCTTAAGATAATATTTGTAAAAAGCTTGTTTTATGTCCTCCTGTTTTGTAATTTTTTTCTTTCCAATCACAATCTCCGGTATAATATTTCGTGTCCTCCTTTTACGCAACAAAGAGGCTAAAAACTTTGAAGGTTTGTTTGCTTGTTCAAAAAATTTATATTTTGTTCTCCGCATCTGTTGCTCTATTTCATCTGCATTAAGTTGACTTAATTCAGCTTGATATAATTTCATCTGTAATCTAATCTGATGATTAGCCGGATTCTGTCTCATTTGTTTCTTGATCTCTTTCATCTTCTCCAAGGTTGTACTTACCTGGCAGGGGAGATACCATGATCATGTTTTTTTTTGAAGCTTGAAGGTTTTTCCCTAAATTTTTCTGCCCTGTTTCTAAGCTGTCCTATCTTTGAGGAGCACTTCCATCTTGAGAAGCCACCTCTCCCCCAAGGGGCCATCAGGGAGAGATCTTTGGGCCTTTGGCTGTTTCCAAGGGGGCTTGCTAACTTCCTTGCAGAATCGAGCTCCTTCTTGTTGGCTTAATGGGTAGTGGAGGAGAGGGGCGAGGGCTTTTGGGGTGAGTTCCCGTTCTGACCATTGGACTGTTTATTGTTTCTCCTCTCAGGAGCCAGAGAGCACCAGGCCCCCTCTCCTCTGATGGGGACGCACTCCGCTCCCAGGTGAGGAAGGGAATGGGGGCTAGAAACGGGAAAGGCTGGCATTTTCCCCTCCCTCCTTCCTTAGGGAAATGTCTTCGGAATAGATCCACCCCAAGACCTTTTGCTGCCCGAGCCCAATGACAAGATGGCGCTCTCTCCTTTTCTTTCCCAGTCAGGAGAAGAAGAGGAGGATTCTAGCTGGACCAGCCCCCTCTCCCTGGCCTTCGAACCCAGTCACTGCTTCCATTGTGCATTGCCTCTCCCCCTCTTTTCTACAGCCGTCCTTTCTTCCTCCCTGGGCTTCCTTCTCTCCCTCACTCTTTTTTGAAGGTTGCATCTGATGAGCTTTCCAGCCCCCCATGTCCCATGAGGAAGGGGG
>CAOLHI010007222.1:0-14854 GCA_948474755.1 Ctenosaura bakeri
TAATCTTGGTGTGGCGTGGGAGAAATTGAAGCTGGATTTGAATCCAGTGGTTTCTAGATCCCTTTAAAAGGATCAAAATAAATTGCGTTTAAACCTTATAAATTTGACCTTTTGTTAAATAAAATTTTGAAAAAATTAATAGCCCTTAAATAATTTTGACCCAAAAAATCAAACATTAAATCTTAAAAAATCTAATTTTTGAAACCTTAGTTTTTAAAAGAAAAAATTGATTGGATTTTAAATTTGTTAATGAATTTCTTCCCTTTTTCAGCTAATTGAGACTTTTGGAAATTCCAAAAACAACCAAATAACAATAAATTTAGGAAAATTGATTTTAAGGGTTTTTTGAAATTTTTGAAATCGGAATCAATTTGACTCTTGAAAATTTCTATACAGATTTTCCTAATGTTAAAAAGAAAAACCCTGTTTCGTTATAATTTCAAAACCCTTTTGTTTAAATACTTTTGGTAAATGTTAATCAAATAATCTTCCTCCCCCTAACTCCAAAAACTTTCTGGTTATCATTTCTTTGTATTTATTTATTTTTTAGGAAAAACATTTAACTTTAATTTACAGTACTTTTTTAATTTCATTTTATCCCGGACCTTTATTTGCTTTAAGATGATTTTAAATTTTTAATGTTTTAATTTTTGTTTTTACCTTTGGGTTATCTTCGAACCTAAAATTTGCCTTTTTTAATCTTTTAGGTCTTTTAATTTTTTATAAATCTTTCCCTTTTAATAAGCAAGTTTTTTTCTAAATAATTTTGATTTAAGGTTCTTCAAATTTTATATCTTCCTTTTTATTCCGGTTTTTTCCAAAAAATTAGTTTTAAAATTTTAAAACCCCTTTTTTTTTCCTCTTTTTTTCCATCCCTTTTCCCAAAAAAATAAATTTTAAAAATTTTGCCAAGAATGGCATTTCCAAAATTCTTGTTAAATTTTTTTTTTGTTTATAAGATTTATTCAGGGAACTTTCCTTTAACATGTTGTCCCTTTCCCCCCCAAAACATCATATTGGGTGCAATTTCTGGCCATTTAGCCTTTAAAGTTCCTGTTCCTGTTAATTTTTGAATAAAAGACCTTTTTAACTTATTCAAAAAACCTTTCCTTTTTGAAATTTTATTTTTCCATTAACATCCAGCCTACCCCTTAAATCATCTTTTTTTTCTGACAAATTTTGTAAAAGTAAATATTTAAAAGTTTGAAACCTAATAAAAAAAATTATTTGGAAAAAGATTGTTGCAAGGACTGAAGCAAAAATCTTATAGTCTATATTCAAAAATGAGATTGGTCTATAATTAGTCCCACATTTGCCTCTCTCCTGGTGTCCGGTACTCCTTCTTTTATAATCTCATTTATAGTAGTTTGCAATGGAATTGAAATCTCATGTTGTAGAGTCTTGTAATTTTGCCGTAAAGCCATCTGGACCTGGAGCTTTATCATTCTTAAGGTTCTTAATTGCTTCCATTACTTCCATCATAGAAACTGATTTATTCAAGATCAATCTGTGATCTTCAGTAAATCTTAATTTATTTGTTCTATCCAAGTATTCTTCCAGTTCCTGTTGTTTTTTTCACTTTAGAAATCTTACTCATCAGTTTCTCATAATACTTGAAAAATCCCTGCTTTATTCCTTCATGTTTAGTAATTCCCCTTTCTCCAGTCTTTATCTCTCATATAATATTCTTAGTCCATTTTCTCCGCATCAGATTGGAGAGAAGCTTTGAGGGTTTATTTGCTTGCTTGAAAAAAATTATGTCTTGTTCTCCGTACTTGTTGTTCTATTTCTTTCAAGTTAAGTTGATTCAGTTCAGGTTGGCAAACTTTCATCTGTAATCTAAAAAGGAATTTCCTCATCCGTTTCTCAACATCTTTCATTTTGTCCAATATTTGCTGCTCAGCATTTCTCCTTTCTTTCCCAATTTCTGCAGACCATCTGATACAGTTGCCTCGCATCACTGCTTTACTTGCACCCCCAAATAGTCCTCATCGTCAAGTCCGGTGTCATGTCTTCACTGAAATAGTTAATCAACTCCTTCTTCTCTTCATTTATATATTTCTGATTATTAAAGATCTCATCATTTAATCTCCATGTCCTTTCCCTTTCCTTAATCTTCATCTTAAGAAGCAATGGGTTGTGATCTGAACATAAATTTGGAAAAATGTCTATATCTGTAGCCTTCAACAATAATGCTTTAGATACCAGCATCATATCAATTCTGGACATTGATTTATGTCTGTCTAAAAAAAAAGTGTATCCTTCTAATTGTCCATTTTTATACCTCCATACATTGAAGAGGTTCAAATTTCCATCATGTTAAAGAAGCTCTTAGGTAATTTTCCATTCTTTCAGGGGATCAATTTCTGCACCCATCAAATTTTTTGGATTGACCACTCCATTAACGTCCCCCAGCACAGCAATGTTCAAATTGCCAGTGTCAATCATATATTTCTGTATCTCCTCATGTACTTTAGGAAAAAATTCCCCCTTTTTCCTCGTTGGGTGCATAGTTCCAACTATCACTATCTTATCTTGTTTAGTTGTAACTTCTACGCCTAGGTATCGACCATTGCTATCCTGGAAGACTTGATGGGCTCCATCCCTTGCATTCACATATATTACCGCTCCCCGCTTTTTTTTTTGTCAATCGTTGCTGCGTAGCAGCTCCTAATTTCGGGTTAAAAAAGGTATCTCAAGTCTTGAGTCCTGATTCGAGCTTCTTGTAAGCAAATTACATCCAAATTTTGTTTTTCCAAATAGTGAAATATTTGTCTTCTTTTATATTCAGAGTTAAATCCTTTAATGTTCCAAGAATATATCCTAAAATCCCGTTTGCCCCTTTTTTGTCCCTTTTGTTAATAATATGATAGCTTTAATATCTGCTTAATCTTTTGTTTGATCTCCTGTTAATTCACCTTCTTCGTGCTGAATTTCTTCTTCTTTTTGTGCCTCATCCTCATCGTCTTCTTCTTGTGATTTCTCCTCTTCTTCTCCTGAAGGTTGTTCCTCTTCTTTCCCTTCCTCCGAACTAATCTGAAAATCTTTCTTCAATCTTTCCATCATTTCCTTTGCCTGATGCGTTATTTTATTCTCTGTCTCTGTTGTTTATATGTGAAAGAAATGCTCTCGATTTTCCCCCATCGATAATTAATCTGATACTTTACCAGGAGATTCGCCAATGGCTTATATTCTTGTCTCTTTTTAAGATCTGAAACAGTATATCTTTAAATGGTCTCACATCTTTATCTTCAATCTTCAGCTGTCCATCGTAGTTTCTCTGCAATATTTTGTCTTTAATTACCATCCTGGTAAATATTATAATTATATCTCTTGGGATTTTTCCTTTCTCTCTGGCCACGCTGGAGGTTTTGAACATTCTGTCTATATACTTTTCCAATTTCTCCTTTTTCGATGTCAATAAATTCTGCCAATGGTGGTAACATCTTTATGTATAAGTGCCCCCCAGTTTCCTCAGAGACTCCCCTAAAATGGGGGAAACTTTTGTGATGTCTCAATTCCTGTGCAGTAATTTGGATTTCTCCCATTTGATGTTTATCTTTCAGTTCCGTGGTTGCTGCTTCCAGTTGTTTGACTTGTTGTTTTAATTCTTTAGTGTCTTTTTTAATGTAGTTACTTCCTTAGTCAAATTTTCTAGTTTATCCCCCCACTTATCCATTTCATGCTTCATATCAGTTCTCATTTCCTTTCTTGTCTCTTTTAAATCTTTTCTGATATCTTCTCTGATACTTTTTATCTCTTCCATCATTTGAGACATAAAGTCTGGTTTCTGTTGTATATCAGTTGATGTTCCTTTGGCAGTTTGAGTTGTTGTCACTGCTGCAGCTGCACCTCTTTTTGACCTGGACTCCATTCTGTTAACAATATCTTATTCCCTGATTTGTCTTTCCCTTGTCAAATAAGTTCTATAAATGCTTATGTCTTCTATCACATTCAACAAATTATATCAGTGTATTATTATTAAAATACTTGTTTAAATGTT
Organism: Ctenosaura bakeri; assembly: GCA_948474755.1. Taxonomy (NCBI): domain Eukaryota; kingdom Metazoa; phylum Chordata; class Lepidosauria; order Squamata; family Iguanidae; genus Ctenosaura; species Ctenosaura bakeri. Next base: position 4,004 of record CAOLHI010007222.1, read on the forward strand.
AGCTTAAGAGAGTGCTTGGGGTCTGTTTTCCCCCATCTTGTGTTGTTTTTTGGGTTTTCGGGGCCCCCCTTTCCGGGGCCCCCCAAACTAAAAGGGTTAAAATTGAAAATTTTTTTGGGGGTAGCAGCCATGGTTTATAAACTCATTAAGTAAACCAAGACAATACCTAATGTTGGACCATTGTCTTGTTATCCAGGGATGTTAATTGTCTGTTCTTATTGACCGTATGGCTTGTAACCTTTACTGTAAGACTTAGACTCTTTTAAAATTTTTAGTAAGCTCACCTTGATCTGGAAGAACCTAAAAGAATGTATGGCCCTCTAGAGGTTGTTCAACTGCTTCTTTTTTTAAATATTTTAAAAGGATATTTTGTCAGTTCTGAAGTGTTTTGAATGTTCGCCTGAGACTGTCGGAGACCATAGTCTGAATCCCCCAGTCAGTCTTGGAAATCCACTGGGTCACTTTAGGCTTGTTGTGGTTTCTTAAAGGAAGGCAATAGCAAACCATCTCTGAATAAGTCATGTGAACAAAACCCTATGATAGAGTTGAGTAAGTTGGAGTCACCTTGTAGGCACATAACAGCTTTGTCAGTAAAACCCACTTGGGATAAAAGCAACACAAGATTATAAAGCAGCCAAATAATTCACGATCCAAAACATAAATCACAATAAATACATGATCAGTAAGTGTGGACGAATAGCCAACTCTTGACTTGATGCAAAAATGAAGTCAGCAGTAGTGCGAGTTGAATTGCTTTCAATATGATGATTACAGTGAGCAGCCTCACTGTTACATCCAGTCTTATCTACAGCTTCCAGAAGAAACATATGGGCATCTTGCATAAATACCACTGCAGCAATCCACCCACAAAGCTATCATGCTTGGATCACAGAATCAGTAACAATAGTCTTGTGTAGTTCAGACATGTATTAGCTTGGTTGCAAGAATATCATGGGGGAACTCATTGAAGGCCCTGCTGAAATGAAGATATGCTACATCCACAGCATACCTTTCATTTAGAAACTTTGTAACAATCAAAAAAAAAGGGGATGGGGTGAATTCGGCACAATTTTTTTAGAAACCCATGTTGACTCTTCGTGATCACTGTATTTTTTTCTAAGTGCATACAGACTGTCTTTTTAATGATTGGCTCTAGAATCTTTCCTAGGCTAGCAGCAAGCCAGTCACAAAGATCAATTCTCTACTGCTGTGATCATGTTTCATGTGTTCCTTTATTTCCTGGTTGCAAGCTGCCTTTCCAGCTGTTGCAGGGAGAAAGAGCAGTACACTTTTAAAATCCTGACCTAGGAAGGCCTTTGAGGTCACCATGACACTTAGTCAACAATGCTCTGAGTTCCAACTGACCTCCCTTCAGTTGCTGCTCTCATTCTAACAGCCCTTGGCAGTTGGGCAGGAGTTGGGAGAGATGGCCCCTTTTTGAGATCTTTCCCTGTTTGTTTAGTCTGCATTTGGTCTGAAATCAGATAGACAGAAGGGCTCTCAACCTATGCAGCTCTGTATGTGCTTCATGATCTATCCGTAGGGCTAACTAGGAATACGATTCAGTTAAAAACTGCTGACTTAGAAAGAGAGGTAAGGCAGGGAGGCTGCTGTTTTTCTTCTCTTTGTCTTCTTTTCTGCACGCAAAGGCATCCATCAGAAAGTTACCATCAGTGAGTATCTTTGACTCTTGGCTTCTTGGATTCTCAGGACAGCTCCCCCACCGCCCCTACCCCAGCTCCCTCAGCGCCTTGGCTCCCCTGTTGTCTACTTTGGGGGAGGCTTTTCTTTTCCATGACCCCCATCCTCCGTCCAGAGAACCACCCGGCCTGGGAGGGGGAAAGCCAAAAACCCTTTTTCAACGAAGATCAGCGGCCCCACGTAGGCACAATATGTTGGTTCACAGCTAGGAGAAAAGCCTTCTTCTGTGGGTGCAGGATGTTCATCTCCAAAGAGGAACTGGACTCAGAAACATTCATAATTGATTGAGAGAGTGTCCAATCTGACATGTCTAAGAAGCTCCATGGGCTTTTTTGGCGGTTGCTCCTTTGCTGGGCTCTTTCTTAAGCAGGCTCTGGGTGAAGGAGTAGCCTTGGAAGTTCCAGGGATTAAACAGTTTGGAAAGAACAAAGTCATGTTGAGTTTAACCAGTGACTTTTTTTTTGTAAATTGAGCTGTGCCTTACTTTAAAAATTTAAGAATTCTGTCCTGTCCCAGTTATGGACTGTCACAGGGTCACTGACTTGTAGGACATTTTGCTGTGTTCTCTTTGATTGCGTTCCTTCAGGGTGGGCAAAGCTCTCTACCAGGTAAGAAACCATCAATAATAATATTTTGAGGGTGATTTTTTCTCAATAAATGATGATTAAATTCATTTTGGGGAAACAGTACTTGGTCAGATCAATACAAGCCTAAACATGGTTAACTGGGCCAGGTTAACCTCCCTTCAAGCTATTAGACTAGGGTCAAGGTTAGAGACAGGTTCGTTCCCAAAGGCACCCCTGAAAATCCACTCCGACTTTTCCTGGTAGGTCTGTGGAGTACGTTGATATTTTCCATTTGACTGTTTTCCTTCCCTATGTAGGCAAAAGCATTTCCCAGGTAAGTGATCAAAACTAACAATATTTTATTGCAAGTTTTAGCATAAAGGTAAGTGAATGTTTTTTGGGGGGAATTTAGGCTTCAATCCAATTGGCAGCCCCAACTCGAGCAAAGCCCATTCGGTCAGTGAGAACTTGGCAAAATAGCGGTTTTGCAAGCTCTGTTGATTCCATGGGTCTGCTCTGGTTGGGCCAAATTGGATTTAGGCCTCGTTTTTTTCTTCTTCCACTCAAACACATATCCACACACACATCCCTTGCCCCCTGACTCACAAATACCCATATCCCACACCACATGTACATTTTTCCCCTTCGCACACCACACCTCATCCCCTCCCCTTCCCATATACCCGTTCGCATACGCATAACAAGATACGCAAAAAAACAAAACTCACCCACCGCTCACAGTGGAGGCACAAACCTTTCTGCCATACATTCGCACACCCTTCCCCCCACAAAACCACACACATACGTCATATAAACAAACATGCCAGAAAAGGTATAAACACATACACAAAGGATCCCTCTGCACCCCTCAGCCATATTCTTACTCCATCAAACACAGCACCCATGGAGATGGCACATAATCACACACACACACACACACCACTCATTCACAGCATAGAAACAGACGTATATGTTCATCACTCAAACATCGTTCTCCCATATAGCACCTGCATACAAAAAAGACAAACAACACAGCCCGTTGTGTGACATCTCGCACATATCACACACAAAAATCCCCTTCATGCACAACACACCCACACTGCACCACTTGCACATGTTCTTGTCCCTGTCAGACTCATCACACATGGCATATACACAGCTACACACATGCCCACTTACACAACAATTGCAGACATTTTCCACATTCACCCATGTACTGTTCCACCAATACACATCAACACACACACCGCCCCCCTTTGGAAAAAATTTAAAAAAAAAACCCCCCCCAAAAACCCCCCCCTTTTCCCCCCCCCCCAAAAAAAAAAAAAAAAAAAAACCCCCCCCCCCCCAAAAAAAAAAAAAATTTCCCCTTTAAAAAAACCCCCCCCCAAAAACCCCCCCCCCCCCCCCCCTTTTTTTTTTTTTCCCCCCCCCCCCCAAAAAAAAAAAAAAAAAAAAACCTTTTTTCCCTTCCCCCCCAAAAAAAAAAAAATTCCCAAAAAATTTTTTTAAAAAAAAAAAAACCCCCCCCCCCCCCTTTTTTTTCCCCCCCCCCTTTTTTTTCCCCCCCCCCCCCTTCCCCCGGGAAAAAAACAAAACCCCCCACCCAAACCCCCCCCCCCACCCCCCCCAAAAAACCCCCCTTTTTCCCCCCAAAAAAAACCCCCAAAAAAAAAACCCCCCCCCCCCCCGGGAAAAAACCCCCCCCCCCCCCAAATTTTTTTCCCCCCCCCCCCCCCAAATTTCCCCCATACCACGCACACTGCACACTACCACAAACACATATTTGAAGCTTTCCCCCCCTTTTTTCCCCAAAAAAAATTTTTCCCCCCCCCAAAAAACCCCCTTTAAAAAAAAAAAAATTTCCCCCCAAAAACCCCCCAAAAAAAAATTTTCCCCCCCCCAAAAACCCAAAAAAATAAAACAAATTTTTTTTCCCCCAAAAAAAACAACAATTTCCCCCCCCAACCCCCCCAAACCCCCAAAAATTTAAAAAAACAAACCCCCCCCCCCCAAAAAACCCCTTTTTCCCCCCTTCCCCACACAATTCCAAAAACAAAACAATTTCCCTTTCCCAAACCCTTTTTCCCCCCCAACCCCCACACACACCCACACCCAAAAACCCCACAATTTTTTCCCCCCCCAAAAAAATTCCAAACCCACCCACACACCCCCCCCCCCTTTTTTTTCCCCCCCCCCCTTTTTTTAAAAAAAAAATTTTTCCCTTAAAAAAATTTCCCCCCCCCCTTTTCCCCTTTTTCCCCCCCCCCCCCCCCCCCAAAAAAAAAAAAAAAAAAATTTTTAAAAAAAAAAAAAAAACCCCCCCCCCCCCCCTTTTAAAAAAAAAAAACCCCCCTTTTGGGCCCAAAAAAAAATTTTTTTTTTTCCCCCAAAAAAAAATTTTTTCCCCCCCCTTTTTCCCCCTTTAAAAAATTTTCCCCCCCAAAAAAGGGTTTTTGGGGTTTTTTTTTTTTTTTTTTTTTTTAAAACCCCTTTTTTTTGGTTTCCCAAAAAAAGGGGGGGGGGTTTAATTAAGGAAAAAAGGGTTTTTTTAAAAATTTTTTTAATTTAAAAATTTTTTTTTTAAAAAAAACCCCTTTTAAAAAAAAAATTTAAAAGGGGAAAATTTTTTAAAAAAAAATTTTCCCCCAAAAAATTTTTTTTTTAAAAGGGGTTTTTTTAAAAAAAAAATTTTTTAAAAAAAGGGGGGTTTTTTAAAAAAAAATTTTTTTTAAAAAAAAAAACCCCCCCCCTTTTCCCCCCAAAAAAATTTTTTTTTAAAAAAAAAGGGGGAAGGGAAATTTTTTTTTAAATGGGAAAATTTTTTTTTTTTCCCTTTTAAAAAAAAAAATTTTTTTTTCCCTTTTTAAAATTTTTTTTTTAAAAAAAGGGAAAAAAAAAATTTTTTTAATTTTTTAAAGGAAAAATTTTAAAAAAAAAAAAAATTTTTTTTTGCATTCCCAAAAAAAAAAATTTTAAAAAAATTTTTTTTTTAAAAAAAAAAAGGGGGGGGAAAAATTTTTAAAATTTTAAAAAAAAATTTTTTTATTTAAAAAAACGGGGGGGTTTTTTTTTTTCCCCCCCCTTTTTTTGGGGGGTTTAAAAAAAATTTTCCCAAAATTTTAAAAAAGAAAAAATTGGCCCTTTTTTAAAAAAAAAAAAATTTTTGGGGGGTTTTTTTTTTTTTCCCCCCTTTTTTAATTTAAAATTTTTTTCCTTTTTTTGGGTTTAAAAAAAAATTTAAAATTTTTAAAATTTAAAAAAAAATTTAAGGGGTTTTGGGGGGGGTTTTTTGGGGGGGGGGTTTTTTTTTTGGGGTTTTTTTTTTTTTCCCCCCTTTTGGGTTTGGGGGGAAAAAGGGGGGGGGGGGGTTTTTTGGGTTTTTTTTTTTTGTTAAAAAAAAAGGGGGGGGTTTTTAAAATTTTTTGGTGGAAAATTTTTTGGGGGGGTTGGAAAAGGGTTTTTTTTGGGGGGGGGGGTTTTTGGGGAAGGGAAAAAGGGGGGTTGGGGGAAAAAAAAAAAAAGTTTTTTTTTGGTTTTTTTTTTTTTTTTTTTAATTTTTAAAAAAGGGGGGTTTTTTTTTTTTGGGTTTTATTGGGGGAAAATTTTTAGGAAAAAATTTTTTTTTTTAAAAAGGGGGGGGTTTTTTTTTAAATTTTGGGGGGTGGGTTTTTTGGGGGGGGTTTTTTTGGGGGGAAAAATTTTTTTTGGTTTTTTTTTTGGTTTTTTTTAAAAAATTTTTTTGTTTGGGGGGGGGGTTTTTCCCGGGTTTTTTTTTTAAAAAAAGGGGGGGGTGGGTTTTTTTTGGGGGGGGGTTTTTTTTTGGGAAGGGGGGGTTTTTTTGGGGGGGGGGGAAAAGGGGGGGTTTTGGGGGGTGGTTTTTGGGGGGGAAAAGGGGGTTTTTGGGGGGGGGAAAATTTGTGGGAAAAAAAGGGGGGGAAAAAGGGGGAAAAAAAGGCCCAAAAAAGGGGGGGGATTTTTTAAAATTTTTTGGGGGGGGGGGTTGGGTGGGGAAAAAAGGGGAAATTAAAAAATTTTTTTAAATTTTTAAAAAAAAAAATTTTTTTTTTTTTGGGGGGGGGCCCAAAAAAGGAAAAAAATTTTTTTTTAAAAAAAGGGGGGGGGCCCCCAAAAAAAGGGGGTTTTAAAGGGGGGGGGGGGGTTTTTTTTTGGGTTTTTTGGGGGGGAAAAATTTTTTTTTTTAACCAATTTTTTTTTAAGGGGTTTTTTTTAAAAAAAATTTTTTATTTTTTTACCCCTTTTTTTTTTAAATTTTTTTGGTTGGGCCCCCCCCGGGGGGGGGGAAAAAAAAAAAAAAAAAAAGGGGGGGTGCCCAAAAAAATTTTTTGGGGGAAAATTTTTTTTTTTAAAAAATTTTAAAAAAGGGGCCGGAAAAAATTTGGGGTTTTAAAAAATTGGGAATTTTTTTTAAAATTTTTTGGGGGGGGGGGGGGGGGTTTTTTGGGGGGGGGTTTTTTTTAAAAAAATTTGGGGGTTTTTTTTTTTGGGGGGGGCCCCCCTTTTTTTTTTTAAAAAAAAAAAAGGGGGGGTTTTTTTTTTTTTTGGGTTTTTTTGGGGGTTTTTTTTTAAAAAAAGGGGGGGGGGGGAAAAAAAAGTTTTTTAAAAAAAAAGGGGGGGGGGGGGGAATTTTGGGGGGGGGGGGGGGTTTTTTAAAGGGGAAAGGGGGGCTTTGGGGGGTTTTTAAGGGGCCCTTTTTTTTGGGGGGGGGGGGAAAAAGGGGGCCCCCCCCTTTTTTTTTTTTTTTTAAAAAGGGGGGGTTTAGGGCCCCTGGGGAAAATTTTTGGGGTTTTTTTTGGGGGAAAAAAAGGGGTTTTTAAAAAAAGGGGGGGGGAGGTTTTTTAAAATGCCGGGTTTTAAAAGGGGGAAAACGGGGGGGTTTTTTAAAAATTTTTTTAAGGGGGGGAAAATTTTTTAAGGGTTTTGGGGGGTTTTTTTTTAAAAATTTTTTTTTTTTGGGTTTTTGGGGGGAAAAAAAAAAAAAAGGAAAAATTTTTTTTTGAACCCCTTTTTTTGGGGGGGAAAAAGGGGGAAAAAAAAAAAAATTTTTTGTTGGGGGGGGGGAAAAAAAAAAAAAAAAATTTTTTTAAAAAAAAATTTTTTTTTTACCCCTTTTTTTTTGTTTTTTAAAAAGGGGGGGTTTTGGGGCCTTTTTTTCCCCCTTTTTTTTTGGGGAAAAATTTTTTTCCCAAAATTTTTTTTTTGTTTTGGGGGTTTTTTGGGGTGGAAACCGGGGGTTTTTAAAAGGGGGGTTTTTTTTTTTAAAGGGGGGTTAAAGGGGGGTTTTTAAAAATTTTGGGGGTTTTTGGGGGGGTTTTTTTTTTTCCAAAAAAAACCCCGGGGGGTTTTTTTTTTTTTTTTTGGTTTTTTGGGAAAAAATTTTTTTTTTTTAAATTTTTGGGGGTCATGGAACAGAAAAGCCTCCCCCAAAGTAGACAACAGGGGAGCCGGGGAGGGGGGGGTGGGGAGGGGGCTGTCCTAAAATCCAAAAGCCAAGAGTCAAAGATACTCACTGATGGTAACTTTCTGATGGATGCCTTTCCAAAGAAAAAAACAAAGAAAGAAAAAAGCACCCTTTGCCTTACCTCTCTTTCTAAGTCAGCAGTTCTAACTGAATGGTATTCCTAGTTAGCCCTACGGAAAGTCATAAACCATACAGAGCTGCATAGGTTGGGGAGCCCTTCTGTCTATCTGATTTCAGACCAAATGAAAGCTAAACAAACGGGGAAAGATCTAAAAAAAGGAGCCATCTCTCCCAACTCCTGCCCAACTGCCAAGGGCTGTTAAAATGAAAACAACTGAAATCAGTTGGAACTGGAGCATTGTTAACTAAGTGCCAGGGTTTGACCTCAAAGGCCTTCCTGGGGTCGGGTTTTAAAAGTGTACTGCTCTTTCTCCCTGCAACAGCTGGAAAGGCAGCTTGCAACCAGGAAAAAAAGGGAAAACCATGAAAACAGGGTCAAGCAGTAGAGAATTGATCTTTGTGACTGGCTTGCTGCTGGGCCTGGGAAAAAGATTCTAGAGCCAATCTTAAAAAGACAGTCTGATGCACTTAAAAAAAATACAGGGGCCGAAAAGTAACGGGGGTTTTTCTCAAAAATAAGTTGTCCAAAAATTTTTTTTTAAAAATTTTGGGTTTTTTCTTTCCCCCCTTTTTTGATATTTTCAAAAGTTTTCTAAATAAAAGGGTTTTTATGCTGTGGATGTAGCTTTTGTTTTCCATTTTTAGAAAGGGCCTTTTTGGGGGAAAAAATAAAAGGATGTAAATCATCATATTGAAAGAAATTTCCCCGACTTGCTGACTTCATTTTTGCATCAAGTCAAGAGTTGGCTATTCTTCCACACTTACTGATCATGTATTTATTGTGATTTATGTTTTGGATATGAATTATTTGGCTGCTTTATAATTTTTGTGTTGTTTTTTCCCAAGCGGGGTTTTCCACTGAAAAAAACTTTTATGTGCCTAAAGGTAAACTCCAACTTCCCCCCAACTCTATCATAGGGTTTTGTTCACATGACTTATTCAGAGATGGTTTGCTATTGCCTTTCTAAGACAGACCACAACAAGCCTAAAGTGACCCAGTGGATTTCCAAGACTGACTGGGGGGTTCAGACTATGGTCTCCAAAATTTCTCAGGCGAACTTTCAAAACACTTCAGAACTGAAAAAATATCCTTTTAAAATATTTAATAAAAAGGTTTGAAAAAACCCTCTAGAGGGCCAAAATTCTTTTAGGTTCTTCCAGATAAATAGTTTACTCACTCTCTAAAAGAGTCTAAGTTTTTACAGTAAAGGTTAAAAGCCATGGGTCAATAAGAACAGACAATTAACATCCCTGGATAACAAGACAATGGTCCAACATTGGGTATTGTCTTGGTTTTTTTAATGAGTTTATAAACCATGGCTGCCCCCCCCTTCTCATGTTACCCTGTATGTTGGGGGTTCCCAGAAACCCCAAATAACCAAACAACAACACAAGAGGGGGAAATTAAACTCAAGCACTCTTTTTAAGCTAACATTTAAACAATTTATTTTAATAATAATACACTGATATAATTTTTTGGGAATGTGATAGAAGACATAAGCATTTATAAACTTATTTGAAAAGGGAAAAACAAAGGGGGAATGGGTTTTTAACGGAATGGAGTCCAGGTCAAAAAGAGGGGGGGCCAGCAGTGACAAAAACCCTCAAACTGCAGAGGAACATCAGCTGATATACAACAGAAACCAACTTTATTCTCAAATGAGGGAAAGGGAATAAAAAGTATCAGAAAATATCAGAAAAGATTTAAAAAGAGACAAAAAAAGGAAATGAGAACTGATATGAAGCATGAAATGGAAAAGTGGGGGGATAAACTAGAAAATTTGACAAAGGAAGTAACTACATTAAAAAAAGACACTGAATTAAAACAACAAGCCCCAAAAACTGGAAGCAGAAACCCAAAAAAAATGAAAGATAAACATCAAATGGGAGAAATCCAAATTACTGCACAGGAATTGAGACATAAAAAGATCTCCCCTTTTAGGGAATTCTGAAAAGGGTTTTGGGGGGGGCCCCTTTTTCATAAAGATGTTACCACCATTGGCAAATTTATTGACATCCCAAGAGGAGAAATTGGAAATGTATATAGACGAATGTTCAGAGTAACCTCCAGCAGGGCCAAAGGAAACTCCAAAGATATAATTATAATATTTACCAGGATGGTAAATTAAAAAAAAAAATACAGAGAAAATACGATGGACAGCTGAAGATTGAAGATAAAGATGTGGGGCCCCTTTAAAGATATCTGTTTCAGATCTTAAAAAGAGACAAGAATATAAGGCCCTTTTGGGGAATCTCCTGGTAAAGTATCAGATTAATTATCGATGGGAGAAAATCGAAGCATTTCTTTCACATATAAACAACAGAGACGAGAATCAAACCAACCCCAAAAGGAAAATGGGGTTGGGATTTTAGATTAGTTTTTAAAGGGAAAGAAAAGGAACAACCTTCCCGGGGAAAAGGAGAAATCACAAGAAAAGACGATGAGGATGAGGCACAAAAAGAAGAAAAATTCAGCACAAAAAATGAAAAAGGGGGATCAAACAAAAGATTAAGCAGATATTAAAGCTATTTTATTTAAAAAAAGGGACAAAAAGGGAAAAGGGATTTTAATATTTTTGGAACATTAAAGGATTTAACTCTGAATAAAAAGAAAACAAATTTTCACTATTTGGAAAAAAAAATTTTGGGTGTAATTTGTTCGGAAACTGGGAAACAGGACTCAAACTTTAAAAATTCCCTTTGGGGAAACCCCAAATTGGGGGGCTGTTTCGCAGCAACGATTAAAAAAGAAAACGGGGAAACGGGGGGTTTATTGAATGCAAAGGTTTGGAGCCCATCAAGTCTTCCAGGATAGCAATGGTCGCCTAACGTGGTTACAACTAAACAAGAAAAAGATAGTGATAGTTGGTTTTCACCCAACGAGGCAAAGGGTGAATTTTTTCCTAAATACATGAGGAGATAAAAATTATAATTAAAATTTGGGAATTTAAAAAATTGCTGTGCTGGGGGACGTTAATGGAG
>CAOLHI010007223.1:0-12608 GCA_948474755.1 Ctenosaura bakeri
TGTTAAAAAACCCGCCCCAAAAAATTCCCAAAAAAAAAAAAAAAAAAAAAAAAAAAAATTTTTTTTTTTTTAAAAAAACCTTTTAAATTTTAAAAATAATTTTAAAAAAATTTTTAAACCCCAAATTTGGGGGTTTTTTTTTTCCCCAAAACCCCCAATTTTAAAAAGGGGGGAGGGAAAAAAAATTTTTTTAAAAAAGGGGAAAAAGGGGAAATTTTTAAAAAAAAACCCCCCCCAAAAGGAATTTTTGGGGAAAATTTTAAAAAAAAAAAAAAGGGGAAAAAAAATTTTTTTTTAAAAAAGGGGGTTTTTTTTCCCCCCAAAATTTTTTTTTTTTTTTGGGAAAACCCCTTAAATTTTTTTTTTTCCCTTTTTTTAAAAAAAAAAGGGGGGCCCCTTTTTTTTTTTTTCCCCCTTTTTAAAAAAAAAAGGGGTTTGTTTTTTTGGGGGGTTTTTTTTTTTGGGGAAAAAAAAAAAAAAAAAAAAAAATTTTTAAAAAAAAAAAAAAAAAAATTTTTTAAAAATTTAAATTTTTTTTTGGGTTCCAAAAAAGGAAAAAGGAAATTAAACCCTTTTTTAAAAAAAAAAAATTTTTGGGGGAAAAACCCTTTTTTTAAAAAAAAAAATTTTCCCCGGCCCGGGCATTTTTTTTCCCCGGAAAAAAAATTTTTCCCAAAAAAATTTTTTTTCCCCCCGGGGGTTTTTTTTGGGGGTTTTTTTAAAAACCCCCAACCCGGGGCCCCCCCGGAAATTTTTTAAATTTTTATTTTGGGGGGGGTTTGGGAAAAACCCCCCCTTTTTTTTTTTAAAAAAAAACCGAGCTTTAAAACCCCCCCCCCGGGGGGGAAAAATTTTTGAAATTTTAAAAATTTTTTTTAAAAAACCCCCAAAATTTTTGCCAAAGGGGTTTTTAAAATTTTTTTTTGGAAAAACAAAGGGTTTTTTTTTCTGCCCCGGGGGAAAAAAAAAACCCCCCCCTTTTTTTCCCAAAAAGGGGGGGGAATTTTCCCCCCTTTTTCCCCCCCTTTTTTAATTTTTTTTGGGTTTTTTTAAAACCCCAAAAAATGATTAAAATTTTTCCCCCAAAATTTAAAAAAAATTTTAAAAATTTTTTTTTTTAAACCGGGGTTTTAAAAGAAAAAAAGGGGGGGGAAAAAATTTTCCCCCAAAAAAAAATTTTTAAAAAAAAAAAAAATTTTTTTTTTTAAAATTTTTTTTTAAAACCCCCCCCCCAAAAAAAAAATTTTTTTTTGGGTTTAAGGGGTTTTTCCCCAAAAAACCCCGGGGGTTTTTTTAAATTTTTGGGGGAAAAACCCTTTTTTTTGGCCCAAAAAAAAACCCTTTTTCCCCCAAAACCCCCCCCCTTTTTTTTTTTTTTTTTTTTTTTAAAAATTTTTTTCCCAAAAAAATTTAAAAAAAAAAACAAAACCCCCAAAAGATTTTTGGGTTTTAAAAAAAAAAAATTTTTAAAAAAAAATTTTTGGAAAAAAAAAAAAAACCCTTTTTTTAAAAAAAGGTAAAACCCTTTTAAAAACAAATTTGGGAAAATTTTTTTTTAAAGGGTTTTTAAAAAAGGGGGGGGGGGAAAAAAAAAAAAAACCCCAAAAAAAAAACCCCTTTTTTTTTGGGGGGCCTTTAAACCCCTTCCCCTTTTAAAAATTTTTTTTTTTTTTCCCCCTCCCCTTTTTTTCCCCGCCTTTTCCCCTGCAAACCCCTTTTAAAAAATTTTTTTAAAAAAAAAAAAAGGGAAAAAGGGGGGGGGAAACTTGGGGTTTAAAAAAAAAAAACCCTTTGGGGAAAAAATTTTTTTTTTTTTAAAAAACCCCGGGGGGTTTTTTTTTTTTTAATTTAAAAAACCTTTTGGGGGTTTTTTTTCCCGGGGGTTTTTTTTTTTTTTTTCCCCCCAAATTTCCTTTTGGTTTTGGAAGGTTTTTTTTTTTTAAAAATTTTTTAAAAAAGAATTTTAAAAAAACCCCCCAAAAAAAAAAAAAAAGGAAAATTTTTTTTTTAAATTTTTTAAAAATTTTTTTTTTAAAAAAAGGGGGGGTTTTTTAAAACCCGGGCCCCAAAAAAAAAAAAATTTTTTTTTTTCCCCAAGGGTTTAAAAAAAATTAAAAAAAAAAAAAAAAATTAATTTTTTTTTTGGGGAAAAAAAAATTTAAAAAACCCCCCCCTTTTTTTTTTTGGAAAAAGGGTTCCCCCTTTTTTAAAAAAATTTTTTTAAATTTTTTTTTAAAAAATTTTTTTTTTTTTAAAATTTCCCCCCGGGCTTTCCATTTAAAAAAAAATTTTTTTTTTTTTTTTTGGGGGAATTTTTGCGGTTTCCCTTTTTTTTTTTTTCCCCCCCCCCAAAAAAAAAAATTTTTTTTTTTCCCCAAAAATTTTGGGGTTTTTTAAAAAAAAAATTTTTAAAAAAAAACCAATTCCCAAAAAAAAACCAAAAGAAAAAAAACCCAAAAAAAGGGTTTTTTGGGAAAAAACCCTTTTTTTAAAAAAAAAAACCGGGGAAAAATAATGTTTCCCCAAAAAAATTTTTTGGAAAAACCCCGGGGGGGGGCCCCCCCCCCTTTTTTTAAAAAAAACCCCCCCTTTTTTTTTTTTTAAATTTTTTCTTTTTGGGGGGTTTTTTTTAAGGGAAAAAAAAAAAAAAAAAAAAGGGGGAAAAAAAAATTTAAAAAAGGGGTTTAAAAGGCCCTTTAAAAAAAATTTTTGGGGGGTTTTTAAAGGGGGTTTTTTTTTTAAAAAATTTTTAAAAAACCCTTTAAAACCTTTTTTGGGGAAAATTTTTTTTTAAAATTTTTAAAAAAAAATTTTTTTTTTTTTTTTTTTAAAAGGAAAAAAATTTTTAAAATTTTCTTTTTAAAAAAAAAAAATTTTTTTTTTTTTTTTTTTGTTTTTTTTTTTAAAAAAATTTTTTTTTAAAAAAAAATTTAAAAAAAAAAAAAAAAATTTTTTTTGGGGGGGGGAAAAAAAAAATTTTTTCCCCCCCAAAAAACCCCAAAAAAAAAACCCAAATTTTCCCCCAAAAAAAAAAAGGGGGGCCCGGGTTTTTTTTAAAAAAAACCCCCAAAAAATTTTAAGGGGGGTTTTTTTTTAAATTTTAAAAAAAACCCCCAAAAATTTTTGGTTTTTAAAATTCCCCCAAAATTTTTTTTTTTGGGGGGGGTTTTTTTCCCCGGGCCTTTTCCCCCAAAAAAAAAAAATTAATTTAAAAATTAGGTTTTTTTTAAAAAATTTTTAAATTTTTTTCCCCCCCCAAAAAAATTTTGGGTTTTCCCAAAACCCCCCAAAAAAAATTTAAAAAAAAGGGGGGGAAAAAAAAGGGGTTTTTTAGGGTTTTTAAAAAAAATTTTTTTTTTTTGTTAAGCCCAAATTTCCCCTTTAAAACCAAAAAAACCCTTTTTTTTAAAAAAAAAACCCCCCCCTTTTTTTTGGGGGGGAAAAAACAAATTGGTTTTTAAATTTTTCCCCTGGGCAATTTGGGGTTGGGAAAATTTCCCCCCTTTTTTGAAGGGGGGGGGGAAATTTCCCGGTTTTGGGGAAAAATTAAAAAACGGAAAAAAAGGGCCCCCTTTTTTTCCCCCCCAAAAAAAAACAAAAAACCCTTGGGGGACCCCGGGTTTTTTTTCCAAATTCCCCCCTTTTCCCAAAAAAAATTTTTGGGGTACCCAAACCCAAAAGGGGGCCCCCCCCCAAAAATTTTTTTTTTTAAAAAAATTTTTAATTAAAAAAATTTTTTAAAAAAATTCCCCCCAAAAAACTTTAAAAACCCCCCCCGGGGTTTTGGCCCCAAAAATTTTTTCCCCTTTTTTTTAAAAAAAATTTTCCTTTTTAAAAAATTTTAAAACCCCCCCCCCTTTTTTTTTTGGGGGGGTTTTTTTTTTTTGGGGGGGGGAAAAAAAAAAAAATTTTGCCCCCCAAAAAATTTTAAAAAAATTTAAAAAAAACCCCGGTTTTCAAAAAAAAAATTTTTTTGGGGGGGGGGGCCCCTTTCGGGGAAAAAAAAAAATTTTTAAAAAAAAATTTTTTTTTTTTTTTGGGGGGTTTTTTTGGCCCCCAAAATTTTTTTAATTTCCCTTTTCCTTTTAAAAATTTTTTTTTTTAAAAAAAAAAAACCCCCCAAAAATTTTTTTCCCCCCTTTTTTTTTTCCCCAAAAAAAATTTTAAAAAAATTTTTTTTTGGGCCCCCCAAAATTTTAAAAAAATTTTTTGGGGCCCCGTTAATTTTTGTTTTTCCCTTTTTTTTTTTAAAATGGGGGAAAAAAAAAATTTAAAAAAATTTAAAAATTTCAAAAAAAAAAATTTTTTTTTCCCTTTTTTTTTTGGGGGTTAATTAAAACTTTTTTCCCCCCCCTTTTTTCCTTTTTCCCCCCCCCATTTTTTTTAAAAAAATTTTAAAAAAGGGAAATTTTTTGGGGCCGGGTTAAGGGGGAAAAAATTTTTCCCCTTTTTTTTTTTTAAAGTTTTTTCCCCCCAAAAAAGGGGGGCCCCTTTTTAAAAAAATTTTGGGTTTTTGGGGGGAAAAAAAATTTTTTTTTTTAATTTTAATTTTTGGTTTTTTTTTTTGGGGGGGGGGTTTTTTCCCTGAAAAAAAAAAGGCCCCCCCTTTTCCCCCTTTTTTTTTTTGGGTTTTTTTTTAATTTTTTCCCCCTTTTTTTAAAAATTTTTTTTTTTTCCCCCAAAAAAAAACCCCGGGGGGGGCCCCTTTTTTTAAAAAAAAAAATTTTTTTAAAAAAAAAAAAATTTCCCCCCCCCCCAAAAAACCCCTTTTTTTAAAAATTAAAAAACAAGGGGAAAAAAAAAAAACCCCTTTCCCCAAAAGGGGTTTTTTTTAAAAAGGGGGGCCCCCTTTTTTCCCCCGGGGCCCCTTTTTTTTGGGGGGGCCCCCGGGGGGGTTTTTTGGCCCCCGGGGGCCCCAAAAAAAACCCCTTTTTTTTGGGAAAAAAAAAACCCAAAAACTTCGGGGAAAAAAATTAAAACCCCCCCTTTTAAAAATTTCCCGGGGGGGTTTTTTTTAAAAAAAATTTTTTAAAAAAAAAATTTGGGGGGAAAAAAAAGGGGGGGTTTAAAAAGGGGTTTTTGGGGGGGGGGAAAAAAGGGTTTTCCCCCTTTTCCCCCCCCCGGGGAGGGGAAAAAGGGGGGGCCCCGGGGGGGGGCCCCGGCCCCGGGGGGGGGGGGTTTTTTTTGGGGGGCCAAAATTTTTTAAAAAAGGGGGGTTTTTTTTTTAAAAAAAAAAAATTTTTAGCATTTGGAAGGGGAAACCCCCCGGGGGTTTTAAAAAAAGGGGGTTTTAAAAAAAAATTTGGGGTTTTCCCCCCCCTTTTTTTTTTTTAAAAAAAAATTTTTTTGGGGGGAAAAAAAAGGTTTAAAAGGGGAAAAAGGGTTTTTTTTTGGTTCCCCCAAAACCCAATTTTTTGGGGGGTTTTTAACCCCTTTTTTGGGGGTTTTTTTCCAAATTCCCCCCCAAACCTTTAAAAGGGTTTTTGGGAAAAAAGGGGAAAAAGGGGCCCCAAAAAAAATTTTTTTTTTTTTTTGGGGGGTTTTTCCCCCAAAAAAAAATTTTTTTTTCCCTTTTTTTGGGGGAAAAAAGGGGGCCCCCCCCTCAACCCCCCCCCCCTTTTTAAAAAAAAAATTTTTTTTTTTTTTCCTTAATGAAAACCCCCCAAAAAAAAGGGGAAAAAACAAATTTTTGGGGGAAAGGGGTTTTTTAAAATTTTTTTTTTTTTTAAACCCTTTTTGGGGGGGTTTTTTCCCCCCCAAAAAAGGGGGTTTTTTTTTTCCCCCTTTGAAAAAAAAAAAAAAAACCCCCCCCCGGAACCCAACCCTTCCCCCGGGTCACCCCAAAAAACCCCCCCCCTTTTTTTTAAAAAATTTTTTTGGGGTTTTGGGGAAAAAAAAAAAAAAAAAGGGGTTAAAAAGGGGAAAAAAAAAAATTTTAAGGGGGTTTTTTTCCCCCCCCCCCCCAAAAAAAAAATTTTTTTTTTTAAAAAGGGGGAACCCAAAAAAAAAAGGGAAAAAACCCCCCTTTTTTTTCCCCCCCCCCTTTTTTTAAAAAAAACCCTTTTAAATTTTTTTTTTTTTTTTGGGGGGGCCCGGGGGGGAAGGGGAAAAAAAGGGGGGGAAACAATTTTTTGGGGGAAAAAAAAAACCCCCTTTTTTTTTTTAAAAATTTTTTAAAAAAATTTTTTTTGGGGGGGAATTTTTTTTTCCCCCCAAATTTGGGCCCAAACCCCCAAAAAAAAAGGGGAAAAAAAACCCAAAAAAAATTTTAAACCCAAATTTTTTCCCCCGGGGGGGGTTTTTTTTTTAAAAATTTAAAAAAAAAATTTTTTTTTAAAAAAAAAAAATTCTTTAAAAACCCCCCAAAACCCTTTTTAAAAAAATTTTTTAAAAATTTTTTTTCCAAAAAAACCCCCCAATTTCCCAAAAAATTTTACCCCCAAAACCCCTTTTTAAAAAATTTTTTTCCCCCCCCTTTTTTTTTTAAAAAAAAATTTTTTTTTTTTTTTTTTTTTTTTGCCCACCCCCCCCTTTTTTTTTTTTTGGGGGGGAAAAACCCCCTTTTTTTTTTTTTTCCCCTTTTGTGTACTTCCAAAATTTCCCTAGGCAACCATTATCATACTCCCAGAGGAAATCTACAGAGGAAGTCTACAATTTTCATGAGGGTTCAGGATACAAAACCCTTTAAATTAAAAGTAAAAAAAAACGTGTGAAACCCCCCCCCATTTCCTTCCTTTCCCCCTTCCTGGGCTTCCCCCTCCCCCCCATTCACTTACATTTTGCCCAGTCATATCGCCTTCCGGGTGCCCGGGGTGAAAGGTAAGCTAAGGGAAAAAAGTGGGGTATCATGATTGGAGAAGGCACAGGTGCAAGGCTCCCCCCTGCCATTCGCTTGCCTTTTTTTGCTGAGGTCCGGGGAAAGGGAAACACATGCCAGGGCAAAAATAGGGGAATGGGGGGGAAAAAGGGGGGAGGCAACCCGAGTGCATCACAAACCATCAATTTTGTAAAAAGTTAAACCCATGAATGTAAAAGGGGGAAAACTGTATTTCATTCCACCCCACCCCATTCTTCATGATGATAAGGAGCAATTCTCCCATGAAGACAGAAAAGAAACCCCAAACGGTTCAAAAGGGGAAAGTGAAGAAAATTTCCAGCACATGGAAAAAAAAACAGTAAAATAGGTTGTACAAAAAGGAGGACATTATAACCCCCTTTTGGGGTGGATAGCAAATGCAAAATAGAGAAAAAATTAAATTTTTATGCAAGCATAAGTTGTTGTGCCAAACAGCATAATTCATGGAACTCTGCCAAAGATTAATTCCATAGTTGAGAAATCGGGAATTTTTCCAAAAAGCAAGGGAAATTTTAAAGGGATAAAAAACAGGATGAAACATTTTGGGAAAAACCCAAGAAACTTTTTAATTCAAATTTTGGAAGTCTTTTTGGGATAAAATTATGACCCAATGTTAAATTATTTGAAAATGCCTTTCTAATTTATATTAATAATAATTTTCCTTATGCCTCTCCAGTTTATAAGCTCAAGCTATTAGCAGATGGGGGAGTGAGATGACAGGCTTCACCGCAATGGCCATAGTCAAGGGCTTGGGGGCTCTGAGAGTGGTAGTCCAAAAAAATGTTCTTTTAAATTCTGGGAATATGGGAATGATTTATAAAAAAGGAAAACAAACAAAATGGAGGAGTCCCCAACATAATGGTAACAATTTTAAAAATTGACAAAATCAGAAGGTAAAAGGGCAAATTAACTATGCCAAAATTTTTAGAAAAATCTTAAGGTTTAAAATTTAATTTCTAAAAAAATGTACAATACTTTATTGTATGTGAGCAAACACTTTGTCCTCAAATTCAAAGGGTGTTCCCCCGTACCAGCAGTACCAGCCTCTCCTTAAAAAGGTAAAAGAATTTAGCTCAAAAAAAGGGGGCCTGGGGGGGTAACCATGGGGGGAATTTTTACCTGAGTATACCAGTATAACTGTAGGACATCAGTTGAGAGTCAAAAAAAGTTTTTTTGGAGAACTCACAGACACACAAGAAATCAAGCAGTCTCATGAACCATACAAAGCTAGCAAAAGGGGAAAAGGGGAGAAAGGTTGGATAGTGGGAGATTTTGGGGGGTATAGGATGATATTTTTGGTTCCAAAAAAGGAGGATTGAGGAGAATGGCTCAAACACGAGGGCTTGAAAGGGCAGCACAGACCAAAAAGAGACATGGGGTGCAGCATGATGCCCAAAATCCTAGCAAAATGCCAGGGTCAGAGCTAGGGTTTAAATACCCTTTTTTCCCAAAAACAGGTAAGTGTTAATTGCTCTCCCGCAGGGTCTGGGATCCGGAAAAGGACTAATTAGGAATAAGGGAATGGAGCCGAAAAGGCCTTTAAACCCCAAAATTTTTTTTTTCCCCCCTTTCCCCCTTTTTTTTTTTTTTTTTTTAATTTGGGTTTTTAATGTTTTTAAAAAAAAAAAAAAAAAAATTTTAAAAAAGGGGGAAAAAAAAAAAAAAAAAAAATTTTTTTTTTTAAAAAAAAAATTTTTTTTTTTTAAAAAAAAAATTTTTTTTTTTTTAAAAAAAATTTTTTTTTTCCCAAAAAGGTTCCCCCCCAAAAAAAAAGGGGGTTTTTTTGGGGGGGGAAAAAATTCCCCTTTTAAAAAAAAATTTTTTTTTTTCCTTTAAAAAAAATTTTTGGGGCCCCCCAAAAAAAAAAACCCCCCCCCCCCAAAAAAAAAAAAAAAGGAAAAAATTTTTGGGGGGGGGGGGAAGGTTTTTTTACCCAAAAAAGGGGGAAAAATTGGTCAAACAAATTTTGGGGGCCCGGGCGGGAAAAAATTTAAAAATTTTTTTTTTCCCCGGCCCCAAAAAAACCCCCCAAAAAAAGGGGGTTTTTTCCCCAAAAATTGGGGGGGAAAAACCCAAAAAAAAAATTAAAAATTTTTTTTTTAAAAAGGGGGGAAAAAAAATTTTTTTTTGGGGGAAAAAAAAAAAAAATTTTTCCCCGGGGGGTTTTTTTTTTTAAAAGGGGGTTCGGGGGGAAAAAAACCCCCCTTTTTGGTTTTTTCCCTTTTCCTTTGGGGGGTTTTAAAAAAGGGGGGTTTTTTTTTTTTTAAAAGGGGGAAAAAAAAAATTTTTTCCCTTTTAAAAAAAGGGGAAAAAGGGGGAAAAAATTTGGGATTTTATAACCAAAAAACCTGGCCCCCCCCCTTTTTTGGGGGGGGGTTTTTTTTAAAAAATTTTTTCCCAAGGGCCCCAAAAATGGGGAAAATTTTTCCCCCCTTTTTAAGGGGAAAGGTTTTGGGGGGTTTTTTAAAAATAAAATTTCCCAAAAACAAATTTTTAAATTTAAATTTTTTAAATTTTTCCCCCCAAATTTTTAAAAAAGGAAAAAGCAAAATTTTTAAAAAGGGGGAATTTTTTTTCCCCCAAAAAAAAAAAAAATTTTTTTTTGGGGGGGGGGCCGATTTTTAAAATTTTTTAAAAAGGGAAAAAAAAAAAAAGGGAAAAAAATTTTTTTTTTTTTAAAAAGGTTTTTTTTTTTTAAAAACCCCGTTTTTTTTAAAAAAAAAAAAGGGGGGGGTTTTTTTTTTTTTCCATTTTTTTTTTTTTTTCTTTTTTTTTTTTTTTTTTCCCCTTTTTCCCCCCAAAAAAAAAAAAAAATTTAAAAATTTTAAAAAAAAAAAAAAAAAAATTTTTTTTCCCCCCCCAAAAAAAATTTTTTTTTTTTCCCAAAAAAAATTTTAAAAGGCCCTTTAAAAATTTTGGGGGTTTTTTTCTTTAAAAAAAAATTTTTTGAAAATTTTGGGGGAAAAATTTTTTTTTCCCCCCCCCCCCCTTTTTTTTTTTTTAGGGGCCCCTTTTTTTTTAAAAAGGGTTTTTTTTTTTCCCCCCGGGAAAAAAAATTTTTTTTTTTAAACCCCTTTTTTTTAAAAAAAAAAATTTTTGGGAAAAATTTTTAAAAAAAAGGGGAAAAAAAAAAAAAAAAAAACGGGGAAAAAAGGAAAACCCGGGGAAAAAAACCAAAAAAAAAAAAAAAAAAAAGGGGGAAAGGGGGGAAAATTTTTAAAAAACAAAAATTTTTTTTCCCCCCAAAAAAAAAAAAAAAAGGGGAAAAACCCGGGAAAAAAAAAATTGGGCCCTTTTCCCCCTTTTTTCCCCTTTTTTTAAAATTTAAAAAAGCCCCGGGGGTTTTTTTTAAAAAAAAAACCAACCCCCGGGCAAAAAATTAAGGGAAAAAAAGGGGGCCCGGGGTTTTAAAAACCCCGGGAAAAAATTTTTTTTTGGTTTTTTTAAATTTAAAAGGGGGTTTCCAATTTAAAAATTTTTAAAAAATTTTTCCCGAATTTTTTTTCAAAAAAAAACCCCCCAAAACCCCCCCTTTTTTTTTTTTTAAAAAAACCCCCTTTTTACCTTTAAAACCCCAAAAAATTTTTTTTTTTTCCCGTTTTTTTTAAAACCCCTTTTTTTCCCCCCCCCTTTTTTTTCCTTTTTAAAATTTTTTTTAATTTTTTTGGGGGGGGAAAAAATTTTTTTTTTTTCCCCCCAAAAAAAAAAAAAAAAATTTTTAAAAAAAGGTTTTAAAAAACTTTAAAAATTTTTAAAAACCCCTTTTAAAACCCCAAAAAAAAAGGGGGGGAAAACCCCCAAAAAACCCCAAAAAAATTTTTGGGGGTTTTTTAAAAAAAAAAAAACCCCCTTTTTTTAAAAAAAAAAATTTTTTTTCCCGGGGTTTTGGGGGCAAAAAAGGGGTTTTTTTAAAATTTTTTTTTTTTTAAAAATTTTTTTTGGGTTTTTTTTTTTTCTTAAAGCCCCCCTTTTTTTTTTTTTTTTTTTTTTTAAAAAAAATTTTTTTTTTTTTTGTTTTTGAAATTTTGGGGAAAAAAAAAAAAAAAAAAAAAAACAAAAAAAAAAAAAAGGGGTAAAGGGGTTTTGGAACCCCCCTTTTTAAAAAAATTTTTTTTTTTAAAAAAAATTTTTTAAAAAAAAAAAGGGGCAAAGGGGCCCATTTTTTAAAAAAATTTTTTTCCCAAATTTTTTTTAAATTTTTAAAAAAAAAAAAGAAAAAAGGGTTTTTTTTGGGGTTTTTTTTTTGGAAAACCCCCCCTTTTCCCCTTTTTTTAAAAAAAATTTTTTA
The DNA here is from genome assembly GCA_948474755.1 of Ctenosaura bakeri. Taxonomy (NCBI): domain Eukaryota; kingdom Metazoa; phylum Chordata; class Lepidosauria; order Squamata; family Iguanidae; genus Ctenosaura; species Ctenosaura bakeri. The sequence continues at coordinate 11,145 of CAOLHI010007223.1, forward strand.
AAAATTTTTTTAAAAAAAAAACCGGTTAAAAGTTTTGGGGTTTTTTTTTTTTTTAAAGGGGGTTTTTTTTCCCCCCCAAAAACCCAAAAAAATTGGGGAAAAAAAAAAAATTTTTTTTTTTTTAAAAAAAAAAAAAAAAGGGGAAAAAAAGGCCCAAAAGGGGGGAAAAAAAAGGGGTTTTTTTCCCCCCCCTTTTTTTTTTTTTTAATTCCCAAAAAAAAAAGAAAAAAAATTTTTGGGGGAAAAAAAATTTTTCCCCAAAAAAAAAAAAGGAAAAAATTTTTTTTCCCCCTTTTTGGGTTTTAAAGGGGGGGGTTTTAAAGGGGAAAAAAAGGGGGGGAAAAAAAATTTCCAAAAAAAAAATTAAATTTCCCCCAAAAACCCCCCCCAAATTTTTTTTTTTTTAAAAATTTTAAAACCCCAAAAAAAAAATTAAGAATTTTTTTTTTTTAAAAAAAAAAAGAAATTTTAAATTTCCCCGGGGGGTTTTTTTTCCCCGGGGGGGGAAGGGGTTTTTTTTCCCCCCCCCAAAAAATTTAAAAATTTTTTCCCCCCCCTTTTTTTTTTTGGGTTTTAACCCCTTTTTTTTTTTAAGGTTTTTTTCCCCCCCCCCACCAAAACCCCCTTTAAATTTTTTTTTTTTTGGTGGTTTTTGGGAAAAAAGGGTTAAATTTTTTTTGTTGGTTTCCCCAAAAATTTTTTCCCAAATTTTTCCCCCGGGGTTTTCAAAAAGGGGGGGAAAAAACCCCCCGGGGGGGGAAAAATTTTCCCCCTTTTTTTTGGGGGGGGGGGGTTTTTTTTTTTTTTTGGGAAAAAAATTTTTCCCCCCCAAAAAAAATTTTTTTTGGAAATTTAAACCAAAAATTTTGGGTTTTTTAAAAAGGGGAAAATTTTTTTTTTTCCCCCCTTTTTTTTTTTTTTTTTTTTTTTTGTTTTAAAATTTTTTTAAAAAAAAAACCCTTTTTTTTTAAAAAAACCCCCCAAATTTTAAAAAAAAAAGGGGGGGGGCCCCCCAAAAAAAATTTTTTTAAAAAATTGGGGAAACCCAAAAAAAACCAAAAACCTTTTTTTTTGGGGAAAAAAAAAAAATTAAAAAAAGGGGGGTTTAAAAAAAAAATTTTTAAAAAAAAAAATTTTTTTTTTTTGGGAAGGGGTTTTTTTTAAATTTTTTTTGGGTTTTTTCCCCCCCCCTTTTTTTTTAAATTTTCCCCCCCAAAACCCCCTTTTAGGAAAAAACCCCAAAAAAAGGGGGGAAAAAAAAATTTTTTAAATTTTAAAAAACCCCCCAAAAGGGTTTTGCCCAAAAAAATTTTTTTTTCCCCCTTTTTTTTTTTTAAAACCCCCTTTTTTTAAAAATTTTTTTTTTTTTTTTTTTTTTTTAAAAATTTTTTTTTTCAAAAGGGGGGGGGTTTTTAAGGGGGGGCCCCCCCCCTTTTTTTTTTTTAAAATTTTTTTTTTTTTTTT
>CAOLHI010007224.1:0-17307 GCA_948474755.1 Ctenosaura bakeri
TAGCTAAGATCACCTATTGGGCTTCTATGGCTAAGCAGGTATTCAAACCCTAGTTTTCCGTAGCCCACAACTCAAACCGTGACACCACCATGATATTTTGTCTTAAACATATATGTTGTGGTGTGGGAAGATGCCTCATCAGATTCCTAGCTTGTCAATCCAAAACAGTGCCTTTAAAAAGAGCAAACAATACACAAAAGATGTCTACTTAAAATTTGGGCAATATGATGTGTCTGTGTGTGAGATGTTCACTCCTGGATTGCCATGTAATAGTTAGACAAATAACATGAGAGAATTGCAGGCTGAAAGCCAAAGGAGATGCCGCCGTTGCTCTAACCAGAAAGGCAAGAAAGTAATTACTTTGTCCCATGATGAGTTGGCTTCCTTTATGGGCGAGGGAAGAAAATCCCTTGGTGACTCCTCGTGCTGTATCTTCCCTATCAAACTAGTTAGCAAGGAGGAGGAGTAAGATAATGAGCCAACATCTCAAGTATTGATGAGTGGGAACATTTTGCATGAATTTTACCGTTGTATTTCTTGGGAAGGAGCAATGAAAGATGGAATAAAAAGAGAAGGGAAGTCGTAAATTTTTGAAGCAGAGGAGGGCAACCAAAATGGTGAAGGCTCTGGAAGCCATGCCCGATGACAAGCGGCTAAGGGAGCTAGGGATGCTTAGTCTGCAGAAGAGAAGATTAAGAGGGGACCTGATAGCCATGTTTAAATATTTGAAGGGCTGTCATGTCGAGGAGGGAGCAGGCTTGTTTTCCAGTGCTCCAGAGATTAGAACAAGGAACAATGAATTCAAGCTGCAGGAAAGAAGATTCCACCTGAACCTCAGGAAGCACTTCCTGATGGTCAGAGGTGTCCGGCAATGGAATATACTGCCTTGGAGTGTGGTGGAGTGTCCTTCTTTGGAGGTTTTTAAGCAGAGGCTGGATGGTCATCTGTTGGGAATGCTTTGATGGGTGTTCCTGCATAGCAGGGGGTTAGACTTAGTGGCCACTGTGGTCTCTTCCAACTCTATGATTCTATGAAGTTAATTGAGACAAACAAGTACTGCTTTATACCAGCTTCTCCAAGCTGGTGCCCTCCAGATGGATTGGACTACAACCATCAAAAGTTGTAGTCCCATGTGACTGAGCAGTTCTGGGAGTTTTAGTGAAACACATCTTGAGAACACTGCAATGGAGAATGTTGCTTTGTACATTATTTCTATCAAAGAGCCAGAGTGTTTCTATACTGAGTCTACATTGTACTGTGTATTTTCTGGAATTCTTATCTGTCCTGGACTTTGTGGTTCTGAGCCTCCTGCTCATGTTTCTAAACTGAACTAATATATAGGAATCCTCCATTGTGATGTTATTTACATGTACATTTATAGGAGTTTGTATGAAGAACAGGGCTCAAATCCTTGGACGTGTACAAATGAACACATTAACTATTCAGGAAATCCATTGTGGGATTTGCTTGTTTGACTTTTGAAGGTAAATGTTCTAATCTGAACACAAGATTTCATCCTTTGAGAAGGTGGAAATAATGACAAATCTATTTGGTAGGTTTTGCTCTTCTCCACGTTTAAACGTTCAGTTTGGTACAACAGCATAATTCTGGTCAAACACAGGAAGCTATTTATGCAGCTTGACTTCTTTACTCCACATAAATCCCACAAAGGGTACCTCCAGATAGACCAAAAAGAAAAAAAAACTCAGGAAGTATTAAGACTTTCCAATTCTTTTTGTTTTGATTATACCGGCATTCTTATGGCTTTGCATCCAGTCTCTTTCTTGAAATATCCCAGATTTCTTTCCCTCCCTCCCATTCTTCCTGCTGCCACTAATCATGTGTCACATCCAGTCTTACCAACATTTCAGAAACTGATTTTCACTCGTTTCCACTGAGCCTTTCTTTTAAAGTCAGGAGTTGCAGTCAAAGTGGTGATTTTTTTAAATAATAATATACTAGTTAAGCCCTGGGATTATTTTGTTTTAGTACTACATTCCTCTTTCCCTCGCTTGATCTCTGTTGAATCTGTGTCTTGGAAACAACAGCCCTTTTTACTTAGTGGTGACCTTCTTTACTCCTTCCAAGGCAGTAGAAACATGCAAGGCAAGTACAGACACAGTTCATTTTGGAAGGCACTAGATTAATTTAAACTGACTTGAGGAGTGGGAATGAAAAGTTTTTGGTAATGCCAAGGGCTCCCAGGAAATACTTCAGAATGAGGAAAGTATCATGTGGATCTCCAGTATAAAATTAGTTTGTACACCAACAAAACCTGGGACTTCCAGAGTCTTTCTTCCCCTCTGGCGGTTCTCTAAGTTTGGTAGAATTAGCTTCCTGGTATGTAAGCTGAGGTGAAGACCTAAAGATTTCTCTAGTTGCTTGACCTTGAACAAAAAATGGACTCTGGTTACAAGAGTGTTGCGGGGATCTGAAGAAACTACTCCTCTTATTCAAAAAGCAATCAAATGTTGTTGTGAAAATCCAATTCCTTCTCCCAGCTGCTGGTGCCCACAGCCTTTAATACTGCTGATGAATATTGTATATGGTTTCACTTGTGCTGTGAACACTTTTTGGATGACATCATGCATGACCAATACTAACAGGTTTATTCGTGCACACCCACATAGCTCAGCCATTTTGTGTAATTTAGTCTGTAGCCTTACACACAGTTACCCTGGAGGAAGCCTCATTTGACTACAGTGGGACTTGCTTCTAGGTAAACATCCATAAGATTGTGCTATTCATATATAGATTAACTTTAAGTAGATTTCTTTACAAGCAGAGCATTCCACCACTGTCACATTAAAGTCACATACCAGCACTCTCTCACAACCAGTCAAAGCACTATAATCATGGTGTCAGTGTGGCATCTCTTGGCCTATTTTGGGCTACACTTAGGTCCACCACTACTGCAAGTCAAAAGCTACTAAGTCAGCAGTCTCAGGTGACTCAAGCACCAGTAGATTTCCACCTGTGCCCACAAAACCTCAGATAAACCTCAGATAAGGTTCCTCAGTGAGGAGAACTTGTTCTCAGCAGAAGCTGGTGGGATGTTGAATCCACTCTGGATGTTTGTCTAAACTTTAAAGGAGCTATCCAAGGTTCTGAATTCTAACCCCCAAAGAGGTTCAACACCTTGGACAGGTCTTTTACAGTTCACACTAAAGTCTAGAGTGGATTCACTTCTCCACCGGTGATCAGTGCTGGTTGCTTGAGACAAGAGCAATCTCTTTCCATACTAGGCCCATTCACCTATCTTGTTTGTCCATGCTCTTGTGTCCAAACTTACAGTGTGTTTTAACAGTCCAGACTTCTAGTTTTCAATTCATAGGAGTACTCATGCTGCTACAGCCCTTAAAATTTGGCTTTGAAGACACTGTGAATCTTGTTTTCTCTTAAGTTTCAAGTTTCATTTCAAACAACTTACAGGAGTCAAGTGAGTTTGTCTGTTTCTTTAGAATCTAATTTTCCACATTTCCAATTTAAAAAAGGTAGAGCTAAAGTTTAAAATCAGAGATGTAATTGACCAGACAAAAAGAACTCTGTGCTGTGCATTTGGACCAGTTAAATCTGACCTGTGTGATGTATCCCAGTCAAATAAACAGACTCAACAATTAAATAGCTTTGAACATCAGAGGAATGGTGAGAGTGTATGTGTAGGCACAAATTATTTATCCAAGGAGGTTGATCTTCAATCCATTCAAGCTAAAACTTAGATTTAATTTATGGTATCTAATTGACTGCTATCGAACAGGATCAAATTAAATGTATTTTGGGTTTACTGAATTGCAAACTGGAGCCATTAAATCCTGCATTGTTCTCTGACTTGTTGAAATCTATATGTCCTCCCAATTGCTTTTATTTTTTAATACAAAAAAGTTTCTGCTCATTTCACTTTGTTCATTCAGTTGCTATTATCAGACACTGCTTTTGTTCACATTTATAAACAAAATTTCTTCAGTGTAAGGAGCAGAATTTGCCATCTTCGGTTCTAAGCACTCCTCTAGAGCCCAGCTTTTGCTGATAGCGTACTTTCCAGGGCGGGGACAGACACTATTCATTCTCTGTTTCACTTTTCAGTTGCTTTTAAAATGTCCCAGTTTCTCTTTCCTTCCCACTTTCTCCTTTGTCCTCAGCTTACTTCCATTGCTGTAAACTCAGTTCAAAGTGCAAAAGTAGTTTGCACTCATTTAACTCAATAGGAGCGAGAGGAGAAGAAAGGGATGACATTTTGCCCTCCCCAGTACACTCAGGGAAAAGCAAACTGCAGTAGCCTCTCCCAGCTTGTGTGTTGCTCCTTATTAATCATTATTACCATCTTGACCACACTGTCAAGTTGTTTGGCCACACATATCCTGGTTTTCATCTGTGAAATGTTGCCAGGTGTATATGATAGGAATGCAGGGTGAGTCACAGCCCTTTCCATACAAATCCTGCTTAGATATTGCTTATTCAAAATAAAAAAGAGAAGAAGCAGTAATTCTTTTCCAAAAGAGTTCAACCTTAGAAACTGCCAAAAAGGAGAAAGCAAAGTTTTCTGCTTAGCTTTCAAGATACCCTAAAGGCTCCAGATCTTGTCTGATCATGGAAGGTAAACAGTGTCAGCTTTGGTTAGTACTTAGATAGGAGACTGCCAATGAATACCAGGTGTTACATTTCAGAGGAAGGGCCTGGCAAAAACCTCCTCTGAATATTCCTTGCTCGAGAACACCCTATGAAATTCATGGGGCTTGCATAAACTGACAAATGACTTGAAGGCACAAACACATAAAGTCCTTCCCTGTCCAAGTCCACAAGTCACCTGTTCTAAACATCTAAGCTACCTAAGGACAACCTGGAGTGGATGATCTACACCTATCCAGGAGGTTCCAACAAACCTGGGCTGGATGAAGGAATCGATACACTGCAAACATTATATCACATTCTGATACAAAACATGATACATGAAAGATGGCAAGTTCAAAATGAAGATGATCAATTTAAATACAGACCCCTTTGTTTGATGTGTATCTTTCAATACAGCTGAATTTGCATTTGCAGTACAATGCAGGGGGAGATTGTATGGAAATAAATGTTCTACTATTACTATAAATGAGCAGATTTTTATTATCATATCACTGTCTTCTTACTATTATATACTTTCACTTCATATTAAATTGATTTTATTCTCATTTTATTATTGTTATGCAAAATGTTCTTATGTGGTCATTTTCTCTCCCCGCCTCCTGGGTTTGTTTTCCACTCTGCTACTTTGAATGTAGAGTTTTAAAAAGTGGGAGGTTTTGTTCATAGATCACCCAGCACTTAGCTTTTTAAAAACTGGTGAGATAGATCCTAAGCACTACGTGAAACAATAGCAATACATGGTTGCAGTTTTTTTAATAAATACATTTTTGATTGACTTAATTGAAACACCTTATTGATTCTTCCTAAGGAACTTGAGAAAATGTTTTGATAGCAAGACTCCCAGTATCACAAATATCTGTGATTGGCCAGAGTTTAAAATCAGGGAACTAAATTCCAGTTAGAACAGGTCCAATGAAAGGAGGCAAAGACCTTGGGTGGAGAGCTCCTTTGAGAGATCCTATATGTGCCACAATTGTCCCAATTTGGCAGGGATGATCCTGATTAATCCTCTGACATCCCACTTTTTCAACCGGTTTCAAAATGTCCCGGTTTCTCTCTCCTTCTCCCACTTTCCCCTTTTTCCTTGGCTTACTTCAGTTGCTGCAAACTTAGGTTCAAAGTGGAAAAGTAGTTGGCACTCAGTTAATTCAGCAGCAGGGAGAGGAGAGGCATAATATAATTTGGGAACTGAATTCTAGCCAAGAAAACAAGAGGAAAGGTTGAGACATGTTGTGGGACATGTTGGCATATCTTTTCTGGGTGTCAACACTGATCAACATAATCTGTAAACAGCACACACTATGAGCAAGGCTTTAGAGATATGGGAAGAGGAGTAATTGGCTTGGGGTTTCAAGTTACATTACTGATTTGCAATACTTGATCAGGAGTAAGGCCTGACTCATTTCGAAAACTTTCTGAAGATTTTAGGTCTTATGTGCACATGATGATAATGTGTTTTTAAAGCATTTCTGACCCACAGAGCCAGCTTGTCATATCTGCAGTAGCTCATTGTAACACTAATCTATAATTCAGTGTTTTGATTTGGCAGCCATTGGAACACTTTGACCTAATATCAATTTTCACACAGTCTGTTAAAACAAAACCTGAAAGAGACACTTTGTTCTTAACTGATAAATCATAAATATTGTGGTTTGCCACATTGGTGTTTCGAAACGTGGCAAGGTTCCTCCAAAGGGAACATCAGATACCTTTTAATGATTACAAAGACACATGGAAACCCACACAAATGCATATCAACTAGATTGTTTCTGTTCAGCAGCCTTTCCAGAGCCTGGAAAAGTTACTTTTCCAAGTTGTGAACTTTCAGATGTGTTACACAACAACTCCCATCATTTACAGTCCAAAACATCTGTAGAATAACAGTCTATACGCCACCATTATCATCATCATCACCATCATCATCATCATCATCATCATCATCATCATTATTATTTCAACATGCTTTTGGCTATTAACTGGTTGGTACAGAAGATCTTTTAAAGAGGGTGTTGTACTTCTGTTCCCATTGTTATCTTTGAAATGCTTTTAACTTGTTTTATCTTAGTGCTGTTTTTAATATTTAAACATTTTTTTAAAGCTGTGACTTGCTTTGGGCTCCATATTGGGAGAATGCTAGGATATAAAATAAATGTATGTGTACAATGGCCCCTCCACTTTTGTGAGTGTTCAGGGTGCAAAGCCATTGTGAAAGTGGAAAAAATGCAAATACTTCTCCCCCGTGCTCCCTTCCCATTCCTTTCCAGAGTTCCCTCCACTTCCATTCTCATGCCTTTTGCCCCGATGCATATGCATTCCTTCTCCGTGCCTGGGCAAAAGGCGAGGGAGGGGAGGCACACATGCCTTCCCTCTCTTCCCTTGCCTTTTGCCTGGGCACAAGGGAGTGGGTGAGAAAGCATACATATGCCTTCCTTCTCTGTGCACGATGCTCCCCCTCCCATTCCCTTGCCTTTTGCCCAGTTGCAGAGAAGAAGGCCTGGGCAAAAAGTAAGAGAATGGGAGGAGGAAAATGGGTGGGAAGGCACTAACATTTGTGCCTAACAAATAATCAAATTCGCAAAGGTCAAACCTGCAAATGTGGAGGAAGGACTGTGCATACTTTGGTCAAGACCCTGTATTGCAAAGCATAGTGTAAAAGTTCCACAGACAGAACTGGGCAATGTCTCTCATTGCCCGCCTCCCCATGGCATTCAGTTGCTGCAGAGAACAGAATTGGAGAACGATCAGAGAAGCATCAGACTATGTCCCCATTGCCAGATACAAACCAAAAACACCATCTGCTGAGATCTGGCAGGGTCCTCAGGAGATCTCAGGAGCTGATGCAATTGTTCTGCTTCTGGTTATGGTGACATAGCCAGATGCTTCTCTGATTTGCTCCACTCTCCACCAGCCACTGAATGGCCATGGAAGGGGACCAGCAAAACAATGAGTCCAGGTAGGGTGAGTGGCTTTTGCATATTGTTGAGGGATGAAGAAAATACCAACCTCTGCAATGACTAAAAGAACACATGCAGCTTGCACTCATCCTTGTGTATGTCACAGTTGTTTTATACTTGTGTATATCACTAACAAGGTTCTGGCTGTAGAGTGTCACAGTGTCATATTCTAGTTGTCTGGGTGATATCATTTCCAGAGAGTGATAGATGGATTTAAAGAATGATTGCTGCTTGTGGTGTATATGTTCTCCCTGCATTTGTCTCTGGTAAATTGATTTGAAGGAGGTTCCCCTCAAAACCTGCACAACCTTTTTGGCCACAGTGACAACAGGACAAAAGAAATGGATGTGTGCCCTTTTGGGAAATGGTAACTCACTCCAGTCAGTGCCATCTCACTTAAAATATACAGTCAGCCCTCCACCATTCACTAGGGTTAAGGGTGCAGGACCCCCACAAAAGTGGAATAACCACAAATATCAAAATGTGTGTATGTCTGTGGGAAGGGGGCCAAGGCTTGGTGAGGAGATGGGGCACCCAGAGTTCACACTGGGTCAGGGAAAGGGAGTGGGTTGCTACGGTGGCTCTATATTCCCTCTCTCATACCCATTTATTTCCTTGGGTGCATGGAGAGCATTGGGAGAGGTTTTATGGCACTGAGAAATTGGGCTGCAAGACATCTACTGGTAGGGGAGGATGAAGAGGTCCAGAGGCAGGTTTTTAAAGGGCTGTGCAGCCTCATTGGATCTGTTGAGAGGGAAGGCTCCCCTGGAAGAGAAGTGCGGGACAGGGGTTGGAGAAACCCGCAGATAGTCAAATCCATGAAACTTAAACCCACAAATGTGGAGGGGCAAATGTATTGCCCACTTTAGGCCTCATAACTGGCTAGCAAAAGAAGGTTGTAAATAAAAAGAATGAGTAACTTAGTGATGGAGCAAGTCCTGCATTGAGAATATATGGAATGTCATTCTTTGGAGACCACTGGAATGAGGTGGCCATCTCAGGCAGCAGGTACTGGAGATCATGACTAGGAGTATGGGGAAATGAAATGGAAAAAGCAAATTTCCTAAGCCCTTGCAGGTGACCATTTCCTGTTTGCCCTCAACCCCTAGTATCACAGCTTCTCCATCAAAGCTCTATTTAGCTACCATGCTAAAAGCCACAAGTAATCCTATTGTCAAGCAGACCGTGAAGTTAAGAGTAATCTCTTTCTCTCTGCCATCTGATAACATTGTTGTGCAGCCTTCTCTCTATACAGGAACACTGCATTTTTCCCCCAGCTAGTCACTGTTAATAGGCCTCTGCAGGCCTTTTCCTCCAATCCCTTTTTAAAATCATTTCAATTAGCAGTGACTGCCAATTTTTGCAACAATTCCACAAGTTTGTGGAACATTATGCTGAACTTGCTCCACAAAGAATCACAAGACTGTAGCCCTTTTCCCCATACTCACCATCTAGACTTGAGTGGTGGAGATTGCAAACAGCTCTTTAACGATCATCAGTGCTGAGTTTATGCACAAGCTAAGTAAATTACAGGTTAGAGCCTTAAATTATTCAGGGCTCCTGATACAAGATCATAAATCCGATTGGCAGCCACAGCTAAAGTAGATCCACTGAATCAATGGCAGGTTGATACGTCACACTTATGTAAGTTCTGTTGATTCAGAGGGCTTACTGCACTTGGAGTAGACCCAAAGTAACGACTGGATTGAGACACACACACAAAAAAATTAAATACAAAAGTACATTGTTATGTCATGCTAGTTTTTTTGTTTGTATGTTTGTTTATGTAATCTTATAGGCCCTCTGTGCTCTTCAAGAACTTCACAGTGGCCTCTTGGTTTTTGTGAAAGTTTAGGGTGCAGAACCCCTGTTGAACGTCAAAACATGCAAATAACTCCCTTCCACCCAAGTGAGCGCACCCCCTCCCATTCTCTTGCCTTTTGCCCAGGTGTATATGCCTTCTTTCCATGTTCCTGGGCAAAAGGCAAGGGAATGGGAGGGGGAAAATAGGGAGTGGAGGCTTTTGCATGCCTTCTTTCTCTGCATGCAAGGTTCCCCCCTCCCATATGCTTACCTTTTGCCCAGGTGCATGGAAGGAAGGAAGGAAAGCACAGCTCCCCTGGGGCAAAGGGCAAGGGGGTGGGAGGGAGAGAATGGGGGGAAGAAGTGGGCAGCTCATGAATAATCAAATTTGTGAAGGTCAAATATGCAAATATGGAGGGAGGATTGTACTTGAAAGTTGCATTGTCTTTCTAGAAACTATGAATATGAGAACATGCCCTCTGTTACTGGGACCTGTGACAAGGAAAATTATTAATGAGAAAGAATGCACAAGTTAGGAGAGACTGCGGCAGTTTGCTTTTGCTTACTGGCAAGGACAAGGGTTTCTCCCCCTCTTCGCCTCTGCCCTCTGCTGAGTTAACTGAGAACAAACTACTTTTATACTTTGAACTCAGTTTACAGCAACTGAAATAAGCCTAAAACAAAAGAGGGACATGGATGAGAGAGAAAGTGGAGCAACTGGGACATTTGGGAAGCTGCTGAAAAAGTGGGATGAAAGAGGATGAATTCGAACTGTCCAACAGGACAGTTGGAGGGTATGTGAGAATCATGAACCTTTTAAAACCAAGCAAATAGACAACAAAATGCTTTGTTTTTCATCCTCAGAGAACTCTTTTCCTTGATCAGTAAGGAAAATATTCACATGTGGATCCCTTATTCTAATCTAAAAGAATCCTCAAAGACACAATTAAGCAGAGAATACTGTTGTCTTGTGGTTACACACTGCTAAGGATTGTGTATTGGTCATCATCTTTACCCAGATATTCTCTTGATCCCTACCCTTCCCTGACACCCCAGTGATTTAAATGAAATATTCTATTATTTTATCATTGCTTTATTTATTGGTTGCCTTATATTTGGTTAGCTTCTGTTATTTTAAACTGCTCGGTGATTTTTTAAAAATGAAAATCAGTAGGAAAATGTCACAATATGAGGACATAAAAAAAAATAACATAAAAGTTGTAGGTCAGAGCAGTTAAGGGCACCAAATAATAAGGTGCCCAGGTGTTTAAAAAGCACAGTATGTTCCAAACTCTAATCTGCCTTAAAGCAAATACTGAGTTGGAGGCACACCAGATGTAACTGCCAAGTTTTCTGTTTGAGGATCTTCAGTGGAGGAAAGCTTCCTTTGATCTCCAGTATTGACCAATGTAGCCAACTGTGTCAATATCATAAATTAGTGAACACTAACACACACAAGCTTGGTGAGCTGTGGCCCTCAGAACAGTGATTCCCAGCCTGTGGGTCCTCTGAGCATTTTTGGACTACAACCCCCATAATACTTCTCCATTGACCAGTTGGAGTTTCTGGGAGCTGAAATCTGAGAGCTTCTGGGGACTGAAACAACCATTGTCTCAGAAGAACATGGCCTCAATTCAATTAGTTCGTTCCAACTGGAGTCAACCCACACAATCAATGGGAACTTGACAAGTCAGCACTTACATAAGTGCCATTAATTTAGTGAGTCTACTCTAGTTGGCCCTAATTGTATTTAGAGCAATATTTTGAAACTCCTATGATCTCTTTACCTGTAAAAAATAATCTATTTTTAAATTAAAGTCACCATCCTATGGTCTCTAAGGAGGAGTAGATTTTCTTCTCTGGAGAGGGAGGCCTACTTTGACATCAAACCCATCCTTGGAGTGGAGATGGGAAAGCTCACTCTAACTTCTTTGCTGAAAGTGTTGTGACAACAAGAGACTTCCAGTGGTATACTGGGGGAAATCAGAGGAGACTTTGGTTCTTCTAGGTCCAAAGCCCTGCCATTACTACAACACCACTCCAGAATAGGAAGGGGAGCACACTAGTCTTGGACCTGCCATATCAGTCCTATTTGGATTAATGGAAGGAAGTGGAATATGCATGTGGGGGAAAAACACCCACTATTGATTCTCACCCATTTTCATCAGGGACTGTCTTCCATTGACAGAGTCCTTAATAGAGTTGTAAATACATTCTACAGTTCAGCCCATTTTTTTTAAAGATCTTCAGCTCCTTCTTCCTTGTCTGCATTCTCATAAGTAAATTTGGAGATGGACATGCTTGTCTTGGAGTTCAAGATGTGACCACAGCAGTGTCTCTCAGACTATGACCTTCCAGGTAATTTGGGCTTTGACTCCCAGAAGCACCACCAGGCAAGGCCAAAGGCCAAGGATTCTGAGAGTTGATGTCCAAACATCTACAGGATCAAAATTTGAGAACCTGAATGTTAGACTATATACGGAGTTTGAGTTACACATAAAATCAGCTTTTTCATAGTTGCCCAGAAGGAAGGGACTATCAATTGGATTTAAGCCTTAGGATTCTCCACTAAATTGTTCCAATTCACTCCCTTGAACTACTGGAATTCTGTAGCAGACAATTTTTTAAAAAATGTGTGGTTTTATTTAATCAGCAGAAAAAAAGGAGACTAGGCTCCATGGGCTTGTGGATAGTCCAAGTTTATTCTTTAAAAAGCCCAGCAGGTTTCAGCCTGTTTACAAATTACCTGGCCTTCTTAAAGGGTACAAATCCAATCTACAATAGAAATTTCTGGAGTTGCTTTTTAAACATTTTTAGAAGGGGAGCCATGGAGAATTCAGATAATAAATCAGCTGATATAGCTTCCAGCGTTTTTCCAAAGTTGGCTGGCTTTTTAAAAGGTTGTTTTCCTTGAACTAACTTTTCTATTTTTAATACATTTTATAATTATTTTGTAATACAGAAAGTTTACATAAGAACCTTTTTTTTTCAGGCGAGTGATTTTTTCCCCTCTAAATTTAGCAGTCCATGGCCGGTGGCATCTCCAGTTTCTAAAAACAGCTATAAAACTAGCTAAATGTAGGACATATGCCTTGGACTGAAGCAAGGCAGTGGTGGCCCACCTAGCCCTACCTGGAGATCCCTAGATCTCCTATCCAAGTACCACTAAGCCCTTTTGATGATGTCAGTAATCAGCTTTGTTTCCTTTCAGATAAAAGCAGCCTGTAAATTGTTTAAATAAATCAGCAAGTAAGCATCAGTGGCAACCTGACAGCCTTGCATTTGAGCACTCATGAGCTCATCACAAGTTTCCACCTTTGCACACCTTTGTTCCCTAGAACAAAAAAGGGTTAATTTAAAGGTCTTTGGTGTTCTAGCAGTTATACAGGTGCTGAGCTGACTGGATGAACTTTTGGGAGAATGTAGAATAGAAACCAGTATTTAGGAGATAAAAATGTGCATTCTATGAAAAAACAAACAAACAAGACAAGCAACCAACCACCACCAGCAGCCCTGCATATAATCTTGCTATTTGAATCTCTAAGACAATTTCATTGCCAAGCAACGTGTTAATAATAAATAGCAAACTGTAAACTCCAAATTAACAGTCATTAAAACACCATTGTGTGACAACAGCAATGCATAAAGTTAGGAATGCTATGACTGTAAAGAAACATGGACCCTAGAGGGCCGTGATGTCCTCACAGGGAGTCTGCGAAGGCTTGAAGAAATGTTATCATCTTTTACAGTTAAAATAGAATTAAAGTAAGGAAGGATAGATGGACAGATAGACAGTCATACATTGATTTCAAAGATCAGGAGTCTTTTGCTGGCAGACATCATTTGTACAAATTTTCATTACAATATCTCAAACCGTTCAAAAGTTATGAAATTGTTTGATAGCAAAAAAATGTACTCAACACTTGCTACTTCTGCATGTAGTGACAGCATGTAAGTGAATTTATGTTGAGTGGCTTGAGGGAAAGCATGTGACATTTCTCGCTACCACACACACACAGCCAGAAGCTACCTTGAGCTAAGTCTTGAAGGTCTGTGGCAACATAGATATTTAAAGGGGTAAAGGAAAGGTTAAGAACCACTGACCTACCGTATTACATAAAATGAGTAGTTTGGCAATGTGTGCATCTTTCCCCTTCTTCTTTTCCTTCTTTATGATGTCAGGCACCTTTTTTCTTAATTTGCAGAAGTCTTTTAGCTTTAGTTTTTCATTATATGCTGGATATCTTCTTTTAAATTCTACAGAAATTGTAAATTTAAGCCATTCTTAGAATTGTGGTTGATAAATGTTTGCAGCAAACAAACAATATATAAATGGCAAACATCATGTTCACCTGAGTGCTTTTACGCTCATAAGGAGATTCCAGGTTCCACGTAACAGAGATTCTATTGATTCATTTTCATCTCCTGCTCTGTTCTTGTTCAGTGCTTTAATATGTTTCTACCTGTGTCTGTGGTGTTACTGTTTTATCTAAGGCTGTAGTAATGCTCCAATACAAGGTTGCTAGATAATATCTGTAATAGTTAGGTATGGAGCCAGATTTCATCATAAGAGTTAGGCCTGGGAGAAGATATAGGAGGTGACCACCATACATATAAAAGCTGATTATAGAACTACTTAAGCATATCATAATGCACTATCCAAAAGATATGCAGAAGATATTTCAGTGCACATTATCACTGTCTGCCCCATTGCCTATTTATTTTGGAAGATGTATCACACCAGCTCAGACCGTTGCACTATCTAGGTCAGCACTGTCAATATCAGGAGCAAAGTATGGCAAGTTACCCGTTTCTTACAGATCTTCGTTTTCATTTTGGTCATTTGGACCAACATTCCAGTTTATCAATGTCCTTCTTGACCTATGGACAGTGTATTCCAGGTGAAGTTTGACCAAAGCTTCGTAGACTATTACTTTGCTGGATCTGCATTGTTATTTCCCTTGATCTTGATACTGTAGTTCTATTGATACAACCTAAAACTACATTGGCTTTTTTGCTGCTGTGTCACAGTGTTGATTCATTTACTTTGTGACCTCCTAAAACCCTTATATCCCTTTTACATAAACTGTTGTCAACTCAAGTGTCATCCATCCTATATGTAAGCATTCAACCCTACCTAAACACAGAATCTTACATTTATCCCTGTTGCAATTCGTGTATTAATTCTGACCCAATTCTCCAGTCTGTAAAGGTCATCTTGAATCCTCATCCAGTCCTTTGAGGTATTAACTATTCCTCCCAGCTTTGCATCATCTGCAAATCTGCTGAGCTTGTCCTCTATACCTTCACTCAAGATGATTATAAAGATGTTGAATAACATTGGGCCCAGGACAGAAAACTGTGGCATCCCACTTGTTACTTCTGTCCAGAATGACAAGGAAAAAATGCTGAGTACTTTTTGGTTTCTGTCGTTCAGATACAAATCAACCTAATAGCAGCATCATTTAGCTCAAATATTGCCATCTTGTCTGCAAGAATATTATCAGGAGCCTTACTGAAAGAAAGCATTACTGAATCAAGATGCATTACATCCACAGCATTCCATGGATCTACCAAGCTTGTAATTCTATAAGTTAAAGAGAAAGAAGGGGGAGAGAGAGAGAGAGGATTATATAAGTTTTGTGTGTGTGTGTGCTTACTAATCACAGCATTCTTCTTGAAGTTCTCCCATACTGTTTAATGATTTGTTCTAGAAATTTTTTACCTGGTATTGATGTAAAATGTATCAGCTGGAAGTTAGATGGGTCATCTTTTCCCCCTATTTGAAAACTGGGACAATATTTGCTTGCTTCCAACCTGCAAGTCTCTCAACTGTTCTCAAAAATTCTCAAAAATTATAGAAATTAAAGACAGTAATTGAGTAGGATGCAGGTCATCTGGCTCCGGAGATCCAAATTCCTTTAAATTACCTATGTATTTCTGTACCACCTGTTTACCTATCTTGGGTTGTTTTCCCCTTGATCCATCATTTTTTAATGCTTTTCACTAGGTTAAGCACTGTTTTCTTTTTTGAAAGGGACAGAGGTGAAGCAAATTTTGAGCAGTTATCTCTGTCACCCATCTCCATCCTTTCCTCACACTGAACCTACTACTTCTTTGTTTTCCCTCCAACTGCAAAAACATCTGAAAAAAAAAACCTTTTTGTTATTTTTAACCTCTTTAACGAGTCTGATCTCATTTTGTGCTTAATCCTTTGACCTTCTCCCTACAAGAATCCAATCTTGGTGATTTGCTCCTTATTCCATTTCTTGTACATGCCTCTTTTAAGCCACAGTTTATCTGATTTCTTTACATGGTCCCCCTTTTCTTTCTCATTGAAACTGTTTGCAATTGTCCTTTCAATAAGAAGCTCCCATTCATTTAGTGCAATTATTACCTTGTTAACTAATCTCCTGCTATGGGTTACTCTACCCACTGATACAGCAACTGCTGGTACAGTGGTTTGAGTGTTGATTATGACCCTGGAGAGCAGGGTTTGATTCCCCACTCAGCCCTGGAAACCCACTGGGTGACCTTGAGCACATCACACACTCTCAGCCCTAGAAGAAAAAAAGGGTTCACTTTAGGTTTACCCAGCGGTGGAGCTTGGAGTGTGTGGAGGGGGGGCAGGAAGGGAGCGGAAGGGACCGTGACCATGGTGCATGGGGGCATGGCTACGAGCTGGGATGCCCAAAAAACATTGCCGCTGGGGGTGAACCGCCCCCATCGCCCCCCATTGCTATGCGACTGGGTTTGCCATAAGTCAGAAATGACTTGAAGGCACACAACAACAACAAACGACAACGTGATATGCATAAACAGCAGCACAAACATTTTGCTCTTTCCATTTTCTGAAATGTATATTTGTTGTTGTATGCATTTCCAAAATGTGCCTTCATTTTTCAAACCACACACAGCAGTAATTATAGCAAGTGAAGAATAAACACATCTGTTTGAAAATGGATGGATGCTTATGTGCGATTAGTATTCACTGCAATTCTGTACTCTGCTTTTGTGATGTGCTTGTGGAAAAAACTGCCAGGCATTTCTGCCATTCATGCCTTGCATGTTGTGAATAGAAATGGGAGGGCAGAAATGGGCCGGAGGCATCTGTTTTCTTCTTAATGCTAGCTGGCAAGGAACACTTCCAGTCCCCTTGCAGTGGTTGCTGTCAGTTAATTACATTGGTTCCAACATGGCAATTTAAACATACATTTCACTTTGCCCCTAATTACATTAGGAAGCAAGTCTCATTAACCTCAGCTGAACTGACTTGCAAGTGAATGTTCAGACAGTGGGAATGGATGCAGAACTTGGAGAAGTTCCTTTTTTGGATTACAGCTCCCAGTGTCCCCAGCCAGCAAACATGTGGACTAGGGCAATTCTGAAAGTTGTGGTCCAATTATATGATCTAGATGGGATGCATGTTTTTAATCCTATTTAGAAGTGTCAGCCTCCAAAGGTGAGTAACAGGTATTATACCTGTTCTTCCGAACAAGCCAGAAAATCTAACAAATTGTGCTCTCTGTATGCAAGACCTTGGAGTATGGAACAACTGTGTTATGACAGTCGCTGTTTTGGATAGTTGCTTTATATTGCATGTGTTCTTTACTTCTATTAGGTCTACGAGGGGTATAAATCTTTGATCATTTCATTTCCATATACATGAGTATAACATTTCAAAAGTTTTCTCCTTGCTAGGCAATATTACTGGAGGTTTTGCACATTTTGATAATTTTTATTGTTCAGTTTTGGAACTTTTTTTGCAAATCTGTAATCTGTACAATCTATGTTTTGTGCAAAATACAATTTTTTTTCACAAAACCTTCCCTTTTGCTCAAAATACAATGTTCTGTGTACATACAACATTTTTTCAATCAAGTCTAGAGGCACAATAAATCATCAAAGACTGTGCAAAGAT